>JAJJWW010015461.1:0-153825 GCA_023531295.1 Papaver armeniacum
CAAACAATCTTAATGTGAATTGAATACGTGCATTGAGGTGTGAGAAGAGTATAATGTGCCTAGGTAGATGATGATTCATAGATTCCAAACCCTTTTAGTTTGTCACGATCTCATCATCATCCCCCAGGGTGATAGGTCTGAGATATCGAAATGTAAATGAAACAATCAGTATTAAAGATAAAAGAGACGACGGTTTACGTGGTTCAGCACTAAGGCTTACATCCACGGATCTGAGGAGATTTACTATAAGATAAACGGTTACACAGATCATCCCAAGATCTTGTGTTCATTGACTACTAAAATTGAAGCTCTCACTTACTTCTTCCTATTCTCTCTCCTCTTCTCGATCCCCCTCTCGGTGGAGGGTATACATATTATAGCTAAGTTGGGTGGGTCCACTAACAATGGTTGTTGAGATCTTATCTTCTTGTGCTCATGCGTGATCCGCGGACTTCACATGTCTGCGGCCTCTCGTATCCAGGTTCATCACGCTGACCAACCCTCGTTTCCTACGTTGGTCGTCGACACGTGTTCTCGAGCGCATTAAATGCGGGTGGTTGGGCGGTCCAATCCGCGCCGAGTGGTGTCAGTCCTCTTGTCACGTCTGTGTCAGTCGGACTTCCCCTGACCGTTGATTATATCTAACCTCGTGATGGGTTAAAGCCATCCTTTGGTGTTACGCGGGATCACCTATCTCGGGTGCTCCTTCATCTCTGACCGTTGGTCTTGACAAATGGCACGTTGTCCAAGTGCCACGGATGCCCCTATGTGTCATCCTTTTTTGAGAGATGGCCTCCACGTGGACTCTGCTAGTACACGTGGCAATGGAGATAAATAAGTGTACTTACAATTTGCCCCTCTTCTTGCATTTGGGCGTTTGGCCTTTGTTGGAAGAAGAGCGAAGTCTTGATACGTTTTTATCTCCCTCATAACTTCTCCTAAAGGTGCTACACTGCATTTATTGTGCACGTTTCCCATGTCCGGCCATAAGCGCCCTTTGGGTAGTGGACGGTTTCTTACAGTTCTATATATAAAAAAGAGAAGAGTGAGAGAATGTGACTTTAATTCACATTCTCTGTTTTATTCTCTGTTCTTGTCTTCATCTTCTTAACTTCCTCGACACCATTCTTCTTCTTTTTACCTAGCTCTTTGTGGTCGTCGTGTTCTTGCCTACGTGGTCATTATTCTTTTCTTGACTCGACTCCTTCGTTCTTTTGTTGATTTATTCTTCGTGGTTCGGGTATGATCTTTTATTAGTTTAATCACCATGCCTAAGCTTTGTCGAGTTTCGCTCTTGGTGATGCGTTGATGATGAGTTTAAATTTAAATATACCACAGGATTTGAGAGTCGACGCTCTTGAGTCGGGTGTTTCATCGGCCATGCTTTGATTTTATTTCTTCTTTTGAGTTTGGATAATAGTCGAGAGTTTAAGCAAGCTGTTAGATGAAATCTAGGGTTTTCTTCTTTTGTCTTCTTGTTCTTGAGATTTTCTTGATTTTTGATCTTCCATGCCTCGATTTGAATTCCTATTCGTGTTTGTGCTCGTAGACATGTCCGATCATCCGCGGGTTCCTTACCAAACCCCCGTCAAGTCCTCATCGATCTCCCGGAGTGATCCCAATGTAAGGGGTGGAACTTCGCCTCCACTTACCCGGGGTAATCTTCGGGATGGACGAACATCCTCATCCTCAGTGAGAGGCCTTCGCTTAAAAGGGTGATCCTCGCAGGGATCTAGATATGCCGTGAATCGTCCTAGAGGTGGGTCTCCTAAGAAGCAGCAGAATCCGCGCAATGAGCCTTTGGATGTGCAGCCCCTCCGCTCTAAGCCTCCACCGCGGACTAATCCACCTGTGCCTAGTTCAAGTAAGTCAACTAAAACTCTTACTTCGAAGAGAAAGGCTGCGGAGATAGAGTCCTCGGGGGATGTAATTCCTCTAAGAGGAAGACGGTGGGTTACGTGGGGGATACTACGGGAGATGCTCTTGAGGATGATTCTAACATTACTTTTCGTCCTTTACCTTTGGGTAATAAGAAGTTTACTTTCGGGCACATTGATCTTGAGGCCTTCAAGTTAAAACACGGTCTTGACACTTCCAAGTGCGTTTTTATGCCTCAAACAAAGATATCACTTATGAGATGGTTAACAATTATCGGTATGATGCCTTTCATTTCTTGACGACCGTGGGTGCTTTCGAGGCTGGTTTGATGTTGCCTTTGTATAAAGCCGGTGATGATTTCTACTATCGGGTCTTGTCTAGCCGCGATACGCAAGAAAAGTCATAATCGCGGGGTGCAACGGTTGACGAGGAAACTATCTTCGCCATCTCAGAGAATGCTATCTTCGTAGCAAGGGGCGAACAATGATGACTTTGCTATGCTCCTAAATTGGAAAAAGAGCAAGGGTGGTATACTCAGGAAAATTTCAATAAATCCTTTGGAGATTATGTTAACGGGAATACTCGTAAGCCGTGGTGCAGTGAGTCTGCGGAACATTACTCTGTTAAGGGGAAGTTCGCCTTTTGAGCGAGGTAAGTGATTCCAAGATGGCGAGGGTTCTGGTGCCGAAGGTCTTCCTATTCTGCTGAGGAAAGAATCAAACGTGATCATGACTATGAGTGGTGCCTTGCTTTGTTCTTGAAGTCGTTGGTCCGTGGGCCTATGGTTGGGTCCCTGGCCCCCATGGTTGCGACCCTCTGGTTGACGGTCTTCCTCGTGAAGCTTCTCCCACTCGTTCGCTCATTCGCCCTTTGCGAGATGAGTTTTGCGGTATGGACTTTGCTTATAGTCGCGATGTTGATGGCGCGGAAGACGAAGATGTCCACGATGCTAACCTTCTTAGCGGAATGCGCGTTGTTAAGGTGTGTTGTTTGTTTTCTACGTATGTATGCCCCTACGTTTTCTTAAATAATGTTGATTATGCCAAGGAAAGGTGATGCCAATGGCTCTTTTATCATTACGTGTTGTAGGTGCGTAGAAATAAGAAGATTAATCCCAAGCAATCATCGAATTCTCCCTTGAGGGTTCCTCGCACTTCGAGGATGTGAATAGTCCCGTGGGTGGTGATGAGGACTTTTAGATAGGGAAGAGCGGGTGAGACTTCTCACTGTTCAAGAAGGTGATGGTGATCGAGGCCATTGGTGGTGGAGGTGGTGATCCGGTCCTTTGGTGGCGGTCAAGGTGATCCGGCCCTTTGGTGGTGGTGAAGGTGATGATTCGGCCCTTGGTGGTGGTCCTTTGGTGGTGGTCAAGGTGATCCGGCCCTTTGGCGGTGGTCAGGTGATCCGGCCCTTGGCGGTGGTCAAGGTGATCCGGCCCTTTGGTGAGTGGTGGTCAAGGTGATCCGGCCACTGACCGGCACTGGTGGTGGTGAAGGTGATTCGGACATTTGGTGATATTGGTGGTGGCAACTCGTCTATTGGTGGTGGTGGAGATCGGTAGGGGGCTACTAAGTCGAGTGGGGATGTTATAGACAAAGGTAAGGGAATTGTTCTTGGTAGTGGTGACAAGGATGGGGATGCTTGTTGTGAGTTCTCCTTTGGTAAGGTTTTATCGGGGAACCATCACTTGACATGTCCACGGTTATGGGGCTTGTTTCGGACTTCACTCTGCTTTCGGTGATGATGATTGGAGTGTTCTCGAGGATAGCTGCGTTGGTGACCCATCCCATAGAGTCGATCTTTGGGGTTTTGGTAGTGCCTTAGGGTTTTGTTTTGTTCAAAGTAATGTTGGTGGGGCTTTGGTGCAAAGTAATGTTGGTGCTTCTCATGGTGGGAATACCTCGGACTCTCCTTTAGATGATTTCTCGCGATCCTTAGCCGCGGATGGCGATGATCTTTGTTTTGGCGTGGGCTGCGAAAGAAAAACTTGCTTTGGTTGTACCTCATCCTGCCCCCGTGATTGAAGGGAAAAGAGTTCGGATGCTTTTACTCGTAGGCACATGGAGTTAACCCACGAGGAGGCGGTAGATCGAGGGTGGGGCAAGAATCTCGTAGCCGGCGGGCTTGACCTTGTGGTGGATCCTCCCCACCGTTCTTGACATGATGGCTATTCTTGATGGGTATCGGTCAGTTACCCCCCAGCGGTTATTGGAGGTTTGTCTGTTCTTTTTATCCACGATTTCGTTCAACTATGATGTGAGCTAATTTCCCTCGTTTTCTTTGATAGATGATGAGAAGTGAGTATTGTAACCACCATCTTTACCGGCTCTTCAAGGCTAAATCTCTCAAGCTAGAGGGAAGCTTCGACATTGCGAAGAGACGCTTACGAGTGTCGAGGCTTCGGTCTCTGCTAAGGATGAAGAAATAGCAGAGCTAAAAGTACGCAAGCGTAAGGAGCAGCGGGGGTACGGAAGAGGCTCGGCTACGTTCGGTGGCTCAGTTAAGGCCAAGTTATTTATTCTTGAGAAGAACTCCTCGTCTATTTGGTCTGCGCTTCCTCTTCTTTGATAGTTTCTGCTCGTTATTTGTTACGAGTTTTCTCTTTCTTCCCTCCTCCATTTGTCTTGTCTTGGTGGGTGGAGTCCCCTGAATTGTTGTGGCTTCGGGTGAGAGGGCACGTCAAAGGGTCGCATTCTTTGAGTTAGTTGAAAAACTTAAGAGTGAGTCGGCGAAATGGAATGCCCGCGCGGACGTTCATAACGCTATGGCCGAAGAATGGCGTAAGAAAAAGCATTGCTTGGTAGATTTGCAAAATCGAAATAACCATGACCGCCACTTGTTCAACGGGGCTCTTTTATGGACGCGGGATAATCTTGAGCAAGCCGTGGGCAGATTTCCTCCTTAGAAATTAAACTTAATGTTATGGAAGACGAGGCTGCGGCGGCGCGGTCTTCTCATCCCTCGGATGTGCGGACCTATATGCGGCGTCTTGCCAAGGAAAGAGACGATGCTAGGGCGAGAATGTAGTGCTCTCGGTAGTGCTTTATCCGCGTCTCGGGCTGATGTGGCTCGTCGGGTTGAGCGTGAGAGAGACTTAGAGGTGACTATGTATCGTCTTAACAAGGGGTTGGAATCGAAGAATGATGAGGTTAATCGACATCGTCATTCGGGCTCGATCTTGAAATGACCTAGCGCGAGTCGGTATGCTCATAATCTTACTGCGGGTAGATTACGATAAGTTATCAAATGAATATGATTATGCCGCGAAGCGAGGATTCCGCGGTTGATCATTGTGAAGGTATACGTTTTCGTCATCGAGTGTGCTTTGTATTGTATCTGTCATAACTCCTTTGTCTTCTTCTACTGTCGCGAGCTCAAGTACGGCTTAAAGGCTGCGGATGAAAAGTTTGCGAAGCTCGGGCTAAGGTAGTTCAATTTGGAGGTCAAGCTAACTATCATCGCGGTCTAGCCTCGTCTCGGGAGGAAATGTTGAAAGCAAGCTAATCAAAGGATAGACCGACTTTCTTCTTCCTTAAATCGGTGAGATGAGGAGCGTAGCTATAGGTTTCATGGCCGTAAACAAGCGGCCGAAGAGATTAATAAGATTCTTGGTGAGATTGGTGGATCTCAAGAAAAACCATGGGCTAACCAAGAATTATACTCGGCGTCCGTGCTGTGCTCCCATCAAGTTCTTGGACCCTCCTCGGGTGGTAGTGTTCCTTCATATTTGAAGGATAAACCTGCGGATAACGCTCCTACTCGGTAGCCCAAAGTAGCTAGGATGCTAGGGATTGATCTCGGTTGCTTATCCTTTTTTGGCGTTTTTGTTATTTTGCTTCTTTGGGCTTGTAATCAGCTGCCATGTATTAGATCAAACTTTGGTGTTCAAATCCGATTTTGAATTTTGTTGAATTTATATCTATCATCTTTGCACATTAAACATAATGAAAAATTCCGGTATTTGTAACCGCGGATATCAATCTTTGAATTTGATAAAGTGTATTGTTCGTGCAACTCCGTAGGTTGGTATCCCGGAATTGTCTTGTGACCTTGCACCCCCGTCCGGCTAACTCCTTGGCCGGAGGATCTGCGGACGGTGGGGAGTCTGGCCGGCGTTCTAGGATGTACTCCATTAAGTTCGCGGCTTGTAATATTGCACGGATATCTCATTACGCAAGAAGTCGCCTCTGGTCATACACTTATAGACACTTACGGAGGAGTTACGAGAGATTGCATGTGTATGCTCAGATATATTGCGTGTGTGTGCTTTGCACGGGATATTACCGGTATATTGTAGTGGGTATGATCCATGCTTTGTGCAGGATATCCCTCTTACTAAGTATAATGTCAATAATAGTAATTGTACAACGATTTACGTGGTTCGGCCTTAAGGCCTACATCCACGGGGTAACAATAGCATCGATATTTTATTAAGGTGTGACATGGTTTTCAATGTACATTGTGTAAGTAGTATATACATGTGTTTCATATAGGTTGTGGGTTTTGAATAAATTGAAATGTGCGTGGGTAATGAATGGGATATGATACTTGAAAATGAAAACTTGGATTGATTGAAAAGTTAAGGTGCGTTACTCCTTTGTCAGAGATAGAAACATGTGGACTAGCAAGTCCATTTTCTTCTTACGAAATGCACCGCGGTGGTTGGTCATGGGTAGTATGGCTTGAGGTATTTGGCATTCCACGGATGCATGAGGATTTCCCCTTTCATATTGCGCGAGATAGTAAGAGCCATTTCTGCGATGTCGTGTATTATGTAGGGTCCTCCCAAGTTGGTGCTAATTTTCCCCACTTCTTTTCTCATTTGGTATTGGGGAATGGTCCTCAACACATCTTGCCCTTCTACAAAATTCCTAAATTTCACTTTTTTGTTATATTCTCTGGCCAGCCTGCGTTGGTAGTTTTCCATTCTTTGCAGTGCCGCTTCTCTCCTTTCTTCGAGGTCGTCGAGCTTTTCCAACATCATGTCCGTGGTGAGATTCTTTTCCCATGCTTCTGTCTTTGTAGTTGGAAGTAGAATTTCTGCGGGGATTACTGCTTCTGCTCCGTAGGTGAGTAGAAATGGGGATTCTCCGGTAGCTGATCTTCGAGTCGTCCTATATGCCCATAGAACGTTATGCAGCTGTTCACACCATCTTCCCTTGTACTCATCTAGTTGTTTTTTAAGAATGAGTGCCAAAGTTTTGTTTGTGGCTTCTGCTTGTCCATTGCTTTGTGGGTATATGGGGGTGGATTTATTTTTCCGAATCTTGAAGGTGTCGAACAGCAAGTCAATATTCTTTCCTTGTAGCTGTTTACAGTTGTCGGAGACTATCTCTGTGGGGATGCCAAACTGCGAGATGATATTTTGAAAAATAAAAGTGAAGACGTCGAATCCGAATTCTTGCCGGTGCCTTTGCTTCTACCCACTTGCTTTGAAATAATCCGTTGCCACTATTAGGAATCTTCTTTTCCCGAGTCCAGGATACGAGTGGGCCTACTATGTCGATACCCCATTTCCCAAAGGGCCATGGACTGTCACCGAGTTCAACTTTGTAGGCAGGGCGTGGATTCGTTTACCAAATCTTTGACATTCTTCGCATCTTTTCGCCATTCAGCTGCATCTCGGGTCATGGTTGGCGATGTAATACAATGCGTCTTTGCCTTATCTGCTAGGGATCTCATTCCATTGTGATTCCCTGCGTCTCCTCTGTGTATATCTTTTAGAATGATATGTCCCTACGATCGGGATAGGCGGCGACGAAGTGGTCAGGAATGATTTTTGTATAAGGTTTGGTCTCTTAGCTCGTACATCCCACTCTGGACTGCACTTTCCTGCTTTGTTTGGTGTCTGGGGAGTTTCCTTCTTTGAGGAAAGAGTGGATTTACGCTCTCCAATCATTTCTGACTATAATCGTCGTCTTCCTCGCTTGTCGTGTAATGTCATCGTTAAAATCGTCGAATATGTATTCTCAGACATCCTCATCGAGAGATATCTTTCTCCTTAGGTTTGCGTTGGTTAGCCGCGCATGTTTCTTGGAGTTTGATGGATGGTTCGTACACTCTTGTTACCTTGATTGCTTTGACATCCTCGTTTTTAAGCATGGACGATATATATGCCGGGGCATCTGCGTGTCTAAGCTCCTTTTCTGCGCGAGATGTCGGAAATTGATTTTTGGTACTTGGGAGGCCAATGTTTGCACTAGAGCCATGTATGCCCTTAGTGTTTCGTCATACACATTGTATTCGTAGCCTTCTCTGTAGTATGATCGGTTGTGAGTCGCTTGTTAACCGCACTTCTTGTATCCCTAATTCAATTATCAAGCGGAGAGCATGGATCACTCCTTCATATTCTACGATGTTATTGGTATGGCCTTGAATTCCAATACGAATGCGTGCACGATTCACATCCCCTGTGGGTGTGGTGATGACGATGCCTATCCCGCGCCCTCTCTATTTTTGGAGCCATCAACAAAGACCTCCCATTTCCGTGGGTTCTTTGGCTCAAGAATATTATTTGGCTCTGGTTTTTCTATTTACAGGGCGCCCATAGCCTTCCATCCTTGTATGCGTACTTCTTCTTCGTTGTCCAAAGGCGGGTCTGCTAGAAAGTATGCTAATACTGCGATTTGGGAGTGTTGGAGCTCATAGTGGATGTTGAATTGGTCGAGTACGTGCTCCATTTTGCTATACGTCCTACCTTTCTGCCCCTTTGAGGATGGTCTCTAAGGGTGCCCAGGCATGGGATACGTATGTCATGCGTTAAGAAGTACGTCCTCGGCTTTAAAGTAGACCATACGACGGCTAGGATTAGGTTGTTCAATTCTCGTGTAGTTTCGTTCTGCGGAATTCGGGGTCTTCTTGACATAGTAGATCGGTTGCTCCTCCTTTGTATGGGTTCGACGAGCACTTTGCGCTTCTTGCATCGTGCATTTGCCGCTTGATGTAGAGTGCCAAAACCTCCTCGAGTCGGTTTACGAAGGATGGGGATTTACGCTAGGTATTGTTTAATGCCCAAAAAAGCTTCTTCGCATTACGTCGTCCATTCAAATTTAGTCCCTTTTTTAGTATGTTGAAGAAGAGTTTGCACCTATCCAGGGATCTTGAGATGAATCTTCCCAGAGCTGCTAGGGATCCATTGAGCTTTTGTACCTCTTTTAGGTTCTTCGGAGATGGCATGTTTGTTATGGCTCGGATTTTTGCGGGATCTACCTCAATGCCTCTTTTTGTCACCAGGTATCCAAGGAATTTTCCTGAGGTCACCCAGAAAGTGCATTTTTCGGGTTTACCTTCATGTTGTGCTCTCTCATAGCTCAGAAGATGTCCTTGAGATCTGGTGGTGGTTCTTTCTTAATCTGCTTTTACGAGCATATCGTCGACATAGACCTCTAAAGTCTGCCGATCCATGGCTTGAAAATAGCATCGACCATCCTTTGGTATGTTGCTCCCGCGTTTGGGCGAAAGGCATTCTTACGTAACAATAAAGACCATGGGGTGTGTAAAATGCAGTATGTTCTTTGGTCTTCTTTACGCAAAAATAGTTGGTTGTATCAGGAATATCCGTCCATGAGCGACAACTCTTCATATCCTTCTCTTTGCGTCGACTAGCTGGTCAATCTTTGGGTAATGGATAACTATCCTTGGGGCATGCTTTGTTCGGGTTGGTGAAGTCGATGCGGTTCGACCCCTCCATTTTCTTTGGTACTATTACCATGTTGGAGATCCAAGTGGGGTATTTGACTTCTTTTATAAAACCGGCTTCCGGTAGCTTTCGTAGCTCCGTTTCTCTTTGCTTTGTGATGCTCTGTGGCCACCTTTCGTATCTTTTGTGTAAATGTAGGGGTGTGCCGGGTTTAATGCGCAGCTCATCTTTATCTTGTCTTTGGGTCTATTCGGCATATCGGATAGTTTCCATGCGAAGATGTCCGCGTATTCCCTTAATAGTTTTATTAGCGAAGCTTCGCGTTCTCCGTCCATTAGAGTTCTATTTTGATCTTTCTTGGATTACTGCTCCGTTCCTATGTTGATCTCTTTCTTTGCCTCCAAGGATGTGAAAGTGGGCTTTGGTTCCCCAAGGTGGGGGATTTTCTTTAATTGCTATTTGGTAGTCTCAGATTCTTTGTTTGCGAGAAGCGCATGCTGGTTAACCTTTGATGTTGAGGCCTCAGTGTTTCCTCTGAGTTCCCTTTAGGCAAGCTTTTCCCAGTGATCTCCTCCAAATATTCGTCGATGGCTTTGTCTTTGGATATCGCCTTGCTCCAGAGCCTTGCGGGTTTTCCTTTTCTCATCTTCTTCGTTGTTGAGTTGTATTTGCATCGCGTGGCATTCTTTTACGGAAGCTTGATCACCCTTTATCTCCATTATTCCTAGGGAGTGGGAAATCTAAGGTATTGATGGTAGGTAGCTGCGACTCCCTTGAGCTTGTGGACCCATCTTCGTCCAATAATGGCATTGTAGGGCGAAGGCGTGTTCACCACACTAAAGCGAGTGTCGACTTTCATGGGGCTGCATCCACTGTAAGATAATATCCCCCGGGGGCTTCGTAGCCGTGCCATTGAACCCGTAGATGGTGTAGTGTGAAGTCGGGAGTTGCTCATCGTTAAGCTCCATGCGTTTGAATGTATCGTAAAACAAGACATTTACGGAGCTTCCTCCATCGATGAGGATTTTCCTTATGTTGCATCTGCGATTGGCAATGTGAGGATTAATGGATCGTTGTGATCTTCCATGTCGTCCTCAATATCCTCGGCTTCAAAAGTCGGAGGTGCGTTCATCCACTCCTCGTGCTCTTCCACTTCCTTCCCATTTATCTTTGTAAAGCTCACGGTAATCTTCAAATTGCTTTCTCGGTCGTTTCCCTATTTGTGCCGTTAGGGTTGGCTCTTTGCTTTACGAGCGGGATATAGCGTTGATGTGCGATTACCCTCGGGTAGTTGGACTGTTTCTTTGCGTTTGGCTCTATCTTCCATTCGACCTTTTCACATATTTTTAAGATCCCTGCATCTATCGGCTTTTGTCTTGCTATCTTGAGATTTTTGCATTTCTCTGTTGTGTGTCAGTAGAAAGCGGTGGAAATCGTGAGTACTCTTTGGATTAGAGGCTGGTGGTTGTTTCCCTTTAGACCGGGCCAGTCTAAGTCTTCGCGATCCTTGATCTCCTTTAATATGCGCGGATAGCTGGTATTGAGTTTCGTATAGACCCGGTCTTCAAACTTTCTGCCGCTCCTTTTGTGATCGTCTTTTCGATCCTTTTGGTGTTGGTGGGCACATGTCTACTAGTTAGCGGAATTTGTCCAGTGGGGTTCGTTGTGCACTGTGCTCGGGGTTATCTTTTTGAATTTCTTCCAACCTCGCATGTTTTTCAATGATTATCCTCAAATCTCCCTCGGTGGTTGGGGAGTGCAGTGGATTTCAACGAACAACGGACTCATCTGTCAAGCCCCCATTTGTAACGAGTTAATACTCACCACGGGATCCACATGTCCAATGGCACGACATACCTTGTGCCATCTATCAGGTGTATTCTCGAACGGACTCCACTGTACTTAATTGCAAGTGAGAAGAGCTTGTCCATCCCTGTGTTCACAACTTTGTTATACATGTAGGTGGCAAGAACTTTTCGGTGGTGATCATATGAATCAATGCATCTGGCTTGAGGTTATCAAACCAAGATAACGCGGATCCTTTCGGGCTTGAAGGAAATATACGCATAGTATAGCCTCGTCGTAATCCCACCTGGCCATTACCTGTTGTAATATCGTAGATGAGTAGTGAGGGTCCGCGGACCCGTCGTAACATTCAAAGGTCGGGACCAGGACATTTACGCGGAATGGTAGCCGTAGCCAGCTGTCGTGCAAGGGGGTAGTGTTGGCCTCCTTCATGTCTACATTCTAGTCTTCCACCTCCTTGCCTGGTCTTGAGTTGATTGATCTCTGCTAGCATCTCCGCGCGGAGGTTCTCCATTGCCAAACGAGTGCTCGTCTGAATGGAAGACCGTGTCTTTCTTGTGGGTTGTGATGTTGTGGCCTCCTCAGTGTCGTAGTAGTCGGAATTTCAGGTTGGTAGTCGGGTCGGACCTTCTCTTATTCAGCGCATCTCTTTGGGGTATTCTTCTTCGGTTAGTTGTTGCGGGGATATTTTCGAAGATCGTCCCTCGGTCCTGTTACTGTATGCATTGAGTTAGCTTCGTCGTCTTTGATTCTCTAGTTCGGAGCTTCGGAGGATCTTCTCTCTTAGTTCTTTGGTTTTTCTGAGCTAACAAGGGCGCATGCATCCGCGTACGTTAGCTGATTCCTCTTTAGCTCCTCCGATTGCGCCAATATTTACCTTTGTTTGGTTCGGCGCTTGATTGGGGATTCCTTCTGTAGTTGAGCTTGTCCCTCGGGGATCGTGGTATTGATTTCTCCCATTAATGGTATGTCGGCTCGATTATTCCGTTGGATCTGCTTTGTAGTTGTTTGTCTTGTTCATTGTCGGCGGCATCCGTAGGGATAGTTCTGAGATCATTGATTCGGCTATAGCCTCGAGGGTCGATTGGCCTGGTTGCAGGTTGTCACTTTGGAAGCAATCACTTGGGAAACCCCCTCGTTTGGTGCAGCGGCTCTTGCGGCGCGGCCTTTTTGCTTCCATTGCGATGGTGCCCGCATCTAAGAGCCATGTGCTTTCCTTCCGATCTGCATATTGTCCCATGGTTGTGCGTCCTTCGCCCTTTTATACTGCTCCTTATTCTTGCTTTGGTGTGGTCCTTGGAGCATCTCTTGGAGTTATCTTTGTCTTCCGGCATCTTTGTTCCTTTCCATTGCAATAATGCACAAAGAACATGGGAGGTAATCAAGACCCAAAAGTCCACGGGTTGGCTGTTAGTTCAACTTTGATTTCATAAGCTCGATTTCTAGTGGTAATGAGTGTACTCGGGTTGTTAGTTTGGCGAATAGTATGAAAGACATAGACGGATGCGGTTTTTAGGGATAAAGTCCATGGGTCGTTGTTTGCAAAAAAGCCCAAATCTTTTGGTGGAAATTGTGTTTGAAAATAGAACCATAAATCTGTTGGTTTAAAGGTTATATAATGCCCAGATCTGTTGGTAGAAAACACAATAGACATAAATATGTTTAAGGCATAATGCGGATCTGTTGGAGTCTAGAAAACGAGTCTAGAGCAGTCTGCTAAAACCCAGATCTGTTGGTTTAAAGGTTACATAATGCTCAGATCTGTTGGTAGAAAACACGGTAGAAATAAATACGTGCGGCGAGTCTAAAACAGATCTGTTTGCGTTTTTAAATAAAATTTTTGAGGTTGAGGCTGTGAAGTCACAGGAAAAGATAAATCTTTTTACCGGGACAAGGTCCCTGTTTCTAGCGCCAAATTGTGAGCACGGAACTCGTGCATGGTGTGCGTGATCACAAACAATCTTAATATGAATTGAATACGTGCATTGAGGTGTGAGAAGAGTATAATGTGCCTAGGTAGATGATGATTCATAGATTCCAAACCCTTTTAGTTTGTCATGATCTCATCATCATCCCCCAAGGTGATAGGTCTGAGATATCGGAATGTAAATGAAACTATCAGTACTAAAGGTAAAAGAGACGACGGTTTACGTGGTTCAGCACTAAGGCTTACATCCACGGATCTGAGGAGATTTACTATAAGATAAACGGTTACAAAGATCATCCCAAGATCTTGTGTTCATTGACTACTAAAATTGAAGCTCTCACTTACTTCTTCCTATTCTCTCTCCTCTTCTCGATCCCCTCTCGGTGGAGGGTATACATATTTATAGCTAAGTTGGGTGGGTCCTTTAACAATGAGCTGTTGAGATCTTATCTTCTTGTGCTCTGTGCGTGATCCGCGGACTTCTATGTCACCCCGCGGCCTCTACTGTATCTCGGTTCATCACGGCGACCAACCCTCGTTTCCTCCGTTGGTCGTCGACACGTGTTCTCGGCGCATTAAATGCGGGTGGTTGGAGGCGGTCCAATCCGCGCGCGAGTGGTGTCGATCCTCTTGTCACGTACGTGTCGGTCGGACTTCCACGACCGTTGATTATATCTAACCTCGTGATGGGTTAAAGCCATCCTTTGGTGTTACGCGGGATCACCTATCTCGGGTGCTCCTTCATCTCTGACCGTTGGTCTTGACAAATGGCACGTTGTCCAAGTGCCACGGATGCCCCTATGTGTTATCCTTTTTTTTTGAGAGATGGCCTCCACGTGGACTCTGCTAGTACACGTGGCAATGGAGATAAATAAGTGTACTTACATGTGCCGGCACAACGTAGACTGCTGTGCTATAGGTTTTATTATAGTGGTGTTCTTTCTTGTTGTCTTTATTGGTGGACTTGCTGGTACCGCTGCTGACAAAGCCGCTTGATAAATTCTCCTCAAGCTTCACATCAAAGGTAACAAAATGCCACGGACAATTATTGAGATTTTTCTGCGTGCACTGTTTTGCGTTGGCTTTACCGATCAAAACTATATATATGGAAGTATTACATTATTATTATCATCAAGTTCGATTGCCATGGTTATACAATTATAGTGGTACAATTGCATATATTTTGGATAGTCAAAATTGATCAAGATGCGGCTATTTATTTTATTTTATTTTATTTTAGTATGTAAGGATATTTTAATTTCTAAGTGCGTCAAATCAAATGGATGGGAAACTCCAATTTGGTTAAACACCATCAAAAATAAATCCAGATATTACCTGAATATCATAAGAGCACATGGAAATGGTCTCGCAAAATTCCAAAATCAATTCGAAATAGGTTTTGTGGAGTATTTGTTTAAATGGAAAATGGGTCATTTGTCCAAATATTTTTAAAACCTGGTTCAAATAGACGAGTAAAAATTAATATGGGTGAAATGAACAAAAAAAAATAGCAAGGATGAAACTGGATTCATCGTGACTTAAACTTAAAAAATAGCAAGTATGAAACTGGATGCATCCTGATGTAAATTAAACAAAGAAAAAGTATTTGAAAATGGGTAGGATGAAACTGTTTACATCTGGCTATTTTGTATTTTTGTCCATTTAAACAGTATCAAAATCTAGATGTCTTTTTCACCCAGGATTTGTTGATTTTGGTCTTTTTAACCAATTTTGTGTTGTTTAAACTCTTTGCTTTCTGTTTGGATCCGGATTTTACTTATAAGCTTAATTACCTTGTGATATTCTCTTACTGCTCAGAAAAATCCTAAAACGCCTACTTCAGCAAGGAACACTGCATGGCAACAAATTTTCTCATGTTTTACAGAACACAAATTTTCTAGGCCCGAAATGTTGTATAAGTCAGAGCTTGATTTTCTAGTAGTGTCTTAGTTTGATGCATACATTAACAAATTCCAAATACATCGTAAGTACTCCAAAACGGCAATATGGTTAATGAAATGAGAATGTCAAGTAAACATCTTTAAAGGGTCGGGATCCCATGTCCCCTCCTTCCATGTGCCCTCATGTCCGACCAATTAGGTCTAAATATGTGGCGTATCTTTTCTCCTTAATTTGATTTTCTCCTTTAGCAGTTAGATGAGTAACAAAATGAAAAATATATATTGTTTCCTTGTATATCTCCGGAACCACAATCTACAAACTCCTATTTTTATTTCAATTACTGCATCTTTGTTTTAAATTACAACAAACAGGAAGAATTGAATAGAAATCCATCTATCATGGATGTCGTTAGGCAATGCTTGATGTGCGAGAGTGTGAGCCTCATCGTTGGCCCTCTCGTTGAGTGAAAGAGAATTGAATAGAGCTAAATATTTATCATCAATAGAGCTTGAGTTTATCCATGAAAGGAAAAGATATTTAACCAACAAATGACAACTTAATATCAAATATTTTTCATCTCATGTGTTACTCTAAACAGGCCATAGATGTTGGAATTGAGCTTTTCTTTTTGAATTAAGTTGACTATATATGTGATTTCTTGGCGGGAATTAGACCCAAACATCCTAGTGCAACAGTCCGAGCTCCAGAGCTTGGCTTCGTCTCTTACTTAGATGTTGGATGTGAATTTATCATCACTTCCGCTATGATTCTACTTGAAATAGTTGTAAATTCGACATGTTTGCAACCCCCTTGTTTGTTGTTTCTGGGATACATATACGATGATAGGTATCTAAATCAAAGTTAAGAACGAAATAAAATACCTTGAAGGTGTTAACCACGACATGTGATTACAGTTAGATAGTCAGTGTGGATGATAATACATCTCATATTCCGTTGCTAGCTACTTGAAAAATATATACAGTCAAATGTCGCAAAGCTAAATAATTAATCACTATTCCTGATTGTAAAACCTATAAACTCAGTTTGTCATGTTTTCTCTTTGATGAAAAAACTTCGTTGATTAACAAGGATTTGCAGGCTTGGATTTTGGCTCGGGAGCTATATAAGGAAACAATATTATATTTTTAATTTTCTTACTTATTTCCAATTGTAATTGAGAAAATCAAATTAAGGAAAATTAATATGCCACATGTTAAGACCTGATTGGTGGGACACAAGGGCACACTGAAGGAGGGGACATGGGATCCGGAACCATCTTTAAAGGAGGAGCATGATATAATCCCATATAATAATATGATCCTATAGTTTCTATAAATTGATCACAATTAATGATATAATAAATGGTCATTTATTTTTCCTGAATCCTTCATTAATTTGTTAGCTTTAATTATATTATACTGCCATTTCGAGAAGCCGGTATGTGTGTATATATATATGCACAGGGCCTCAGCATATCCCATCAGATTCAAAAATGGGTTCTAGGAGCTACATAAGTTTGTTATTGTTGCTTTTGATTTCAGTTCCCGCTTCCAAATGTTTCTCATTATTCGGTCATATGACAGTACATGTACAGAATGATATCGAAGGTGATGTTCCATTGAGTACGCACTGCCGGTCTAAAGATGACGATCTAGGTAAACGTACGCTCCATCAGGGTGAGGAATCGCACTGGAAATTTGGTATTGTTCCTGGTTCTACATGTTACTTGTGATTTCCGTTGGTACAATGATCAGGATAATCTGTGTACCGGGGAAGATTTTGAGGTGTACTTTGCTGAGATATTTATAGAAAAATACAGAGGCTATTGTGATGGTGATTGTCAATGGTCTGCTCGTCAAGATGGATTCTATTTATATCGTCGTGATAAAGAGGAGTGGGAAAAAAGAAATGAGTGGGAATGTCCGGATGAAGATTATTCAATTAATAAAATCGTCTGAATGTTTTTGTTTTTCTAACTTGCTAGAGTTATTATCTACTAGTAAGTATTAAATCATTAACGATGAAAATAAAATAAATAATTAATATGAGTATTATTCTTGGAATATCGGTATCAGATTTGATTTATTTTTTTATCCGGCTTTATCCTTTATTTTCAAATCTTGATTTTCTACCAATTAACATCAACTCTTTTGTTAAACATTACAGGGATTACATCATTCCGATAAAATTAAAAGATTATAATTATGCAATTTGGAGAGTCCTATTTCTTCCTCTTTAATTTCCAACAATCTCTAGTTATGGAATATTTAGATTAATTTCTTTGTCACTATTCCACCTGAACAGGACATTGGCATTGAGAAAATGATTTATCATTAAAAAAAATTAAACAAGTCCATTTATGGAATAAGTCTTATCAAATTGCGTAATTTAAGTAAGCAGAGTTCTTAGAATACCTGGTATTTTTCTGTTCTGCTTTAGACTCCTAATCTTGGCCAGTTCGGTTCATAACATATAGAGCCCAATATTTAACCAAGTAGATGTCCCATATAAATTTTAGTGATGATATTTATAAATAATGCTTAGACTTTTAGTTAAGGTTTGTAAATATAAGGAAACTTAATTAAAGGAAATAATAAATTAATTAGATAAAAATAGAATTTATTATCATTCATTGTTTTCGTGATCTATTAAGTGTGCATGTGGCCTCTTTTTTATCTCTTCTTTCTTTTCCTCTTCTTTTAAGAAATAAACCTTAGCCTCCATTAATTTCTTGCTCGATTTGGTCCTTTTGGACTAGATTTCGAGCAAGATTCTGTTTCTTTTTAAGTTTAATCGAATAAAAAGTAGTTTTTTTTTTTTGATGTCATTTGACATATTTCTTCGTTATTTGGAGCGATTTTTCTTCGCCATTTTGGTTGAGTTTCTCTTCGCTTTGAGAGCGATTTATTCAAACCTTGATCATCGGTGTGAGTTGGTTCGTGACTTGCTATTCTCGATTCAAGAACATCGACAATCTAACACGGTATTGCTTAGAATCCATATTCAATCCAAAGGATTTAGGGCATCCAGAATTGTTTGGATTTACAAGATTTGGGCAAATAACTCCTTTCTTATAGGAGTATCTCTTATTGAAGAAGAAGAAAATCAGATTAAATGGTCGGAATCGATTCCGGATTATACCATCATCCTTCCTACTACAATTACAAAAATTTGTTATCCTTAAGGTATATGGCTATTTCTCTTCGCGATGTACTTGTAATTGATATCTTCATTTGTATTAGGGTTCTTATTATCTTGTATTTTGATGTTTTTGTTATTCTTGTAAGCGACCATGTAATCACATTTTGATTTGAATAAATTGAAATTGTTGATTGGCCAAAAAAAAAAAAGTATGCATGTGAGAAAGAATATTAAAAGAAATTCTATAATATCATTTTAGATTAGAAAATGTAGGCTAAAATTGGAGAGTAAAAAACGATTCACTTTAATCACCAATTAACAAATACTAATTAATGGATGATATTAATTTATAGATTTAAATATTGTGTATATATATTTGGCTAGACTAGAGATAATAAGTAGAAGAGCCTACCCTTCTTTATCTTGTTTTCTCTTCTTTCTTTTATGTTGTTTCCCTTTATACCTATGAACGTGAAACTCCCTCATATTGGTTTCCTATTATAGCTTCTTACAACAATATCGGTGTGGTTTATGGAATGGAAGAAACATGTTGTTGTATGGTGTGATTTACGGGTTTTATTGGAGTTTTCAACTATGAGATGATAAATTAAAATTAAGGTAGGTTTACTAACCCAACTTCTCCTAATTTTTATTTGTGATTCTTTGAGGGGAAATGATGTTTTCTTATTTTATTCTATTTTGAATCCATTACAGTAACTATATATATAATTGGCGGGGGCGAATCCTCCGAGTTGCATGTGGGGATTCAAGTTCATCATTATAAAATAGCATGGAATAGGGATAAGTGTCATTGTTATTTATTCATTAATTTTTGAATTGATTTAGAGAAATATAGAACTACTATATTCGGAATACAAGACAGTGTTATCAGTCTGACAAACTGAGAAAACTGTTATATGTCTGAAATCGTATTACATGTGTTCGTACACGTAGCGGAGTAGCAATATATCGACTTTCAGATTTGTGTGATTTGCATATTCGTATGTATATCATAGGAGAATCTGTTTGTTTCATGATCGGGATAGGTTTGTATATTCGTATACAAACGATTGTGGAACTATGGTAAGGGAGGCAAGGTTAAACCAATCAAAGCTGGTATGCGAACAAAACGGGTTTTATGTTCTAGAACCAGTTTAGTACCCAAACCGTCTAAGCTGAATATTGTGGACTGGGCCGCAAGGTCTACGAGTTTGCAAACCGGTACATGAACTAAAAATTTCTGTAGACTCCAGAACTTTGAAATGGGTCAAAGTTTGCAAACCGGTACGTAAATTCAAAAGTTCTGTAAGAGTCCAGGAACTTGGTAATTGCATAAGTGTGCAAACAGGTTTATGAAGCCGAGTTACATTGATTACGGGAACTCGGTAATTGCATATAAGTTTGCAAACCGGTTAGCATCGTGACTCAACCGATTCACGAGCGGTTCAAGTAATTGTACTTTGTACATTTACAAACTATGTCGATCACGATTCAATTGCGATTAAATTATTTCTTAAAGTAATTTGCATTTGATCTTTTCTCTAATTAACAATAGACTCAATTGATCACATGATTGTGACTCAATCTTAATGCCTTAGTCAAGATGGAAATAAGTGTTAAGCTTTTAAGTTCAAATCGGCTAGTTTCGTTTAACCATGTTGAACATAGTCTTTATACACGGTTCGTTTACGGTTTACGTAACCATAGTGTATATCTTGTATATGTGATTAAGATTCAAAGCTTTCATCTAATGGTGGATATTGTTTTCTTGGTTCCAAAGCTATCTTAGCTTAATACAGTGTGGTGTTCAATCTGGACTAGGTCCCAGGATTTTTCTGCATTTGCGGTTTCCTCGTTAACAAAACTTCTGGCGTCTGTGTTATTTCGTTTTTCGCATTATATTTTTTATCTTTATAAATAAAATATCACAGGTTGTGTGTTGATAAATCACAGTAACTAAGTCCAACCTTGTTAGTTGGAAAAGACGTGATTGATCCTTGGATATTGGTCTTTGGTACCGTCCAAGAACTCTCTTTGTAAGTTAGGTTCACGGATTCAATTTTGTAAACGTTCTAACAACAAGAGGAGAGTGAGATATAACTCTAGACACTTTCCTTGATTGAGTTTTTACTCTCGGAGTTGTGTTGAGTTTGTCCATTCAGATTGCCTAAGAAAAAGTTGGTGGTGTACCTTGGTGCCCCGTGCGTTTTCACTACTATTTATGGATTTTAGACTGAAAATGAATCCACAGTTTATGTTAAATTGAGATAATCAACCATTTAGTGTCCCAGTTTCCTGTTAGTAAAGTGTGCCCCGATTGAATTTTTTCTCTAGATTCTCCATTGATAATTGGTATTTTGAAAACATGCATGATGTTATAAAAGGAACGGAAACATTGTTTAAGTTAATTGTGAAAAGAATAAGTTCACATCCGGGTAATGACTCCCGAGAGACAATTAGAAATGATCCCCAAAAACATATAGGGTAATGACCCCCTGATCCATCGATGGTCATTGTCCGTGTTGAGTTCAACGATATATGGTGTACGAACCAAGGACATTCGCACCGTGAACTCAAGAATTAAAACGAATCGAATAATAATTTAGAATTATTTCGGGTATTGTGAAATTATAAACAGAATTGTCAATGCATGTTATTTAATTTATTGAGACAGTTGTATATTTTATAGAGGATGCGAAAGTATGCCTATTGAGCCGTCAACTCACCTCATTTGACATTTTTTTTTGCTGATTTCATAAAATGGTGGAAGTGGACGTAGAAAGTAATTAACTTGATGATTGTGCTATTTTTCTTTGGATTGTTTGAAGTTTAATTTCTATATAAACATTATTTTGTTATTGCTTAATTATTGAATTCATAACTTAATTTATGTATATAAAAGTTAAATTGTGCCTAGTGAAATAGTATAGAAAATAAAAATAGATCTTTAAGTCTCTTCAGACCCGTAACGCTACGAGTTCGGATATCATATGGGTTTGACCCTGGTCAGGAACTCGGGGTGTTATAGTTCTCTAGCTCTTTTTTTCTTTTGATAAATCAAAATTGCATTAAAAGAAACCATATTTACATTAATTTTACATGATAAAACGCAAGAAAAAAAGTCATCAAGTTTACATGAAAGCGAACAAAGATAGCCCAAAAAACTTACAAAGTATTTGAATCTAAAATAACCACAAGATGGGAGTTCAACCTCATAAAGAAATCAGGCATGTCGGTGTCCTCTCCCCTTGTTGCTGGTTGTAACGGTCGATAAGCATGACCAAAAACTATAGTTTCATAACTGGTAGAAGCTGCTAAAAAACGGTGTCTAAACTACCATGGAAAATTTGTTGCCTTATAAGCCTAAACTGCACTTGAAGAATCATAATTTACCTTAATCTTGTTAAAGAATTGAACTGCCCATTCAATTCCGTAAGTAATAGCATAAAATTCCAAAAATATAATTTGAGTCAATACCCAGCTGAAATAAGCATTCCCTAAACAATCACAATCTGCATTTCTTGTGATATCCCCAACATTGGCTAGCCCTGGATTACTCAATGACGCACCATACGCAGCATAAAAGTAACTCCTCACGGAAATAATTCAAAAAGTATAATATCATCTGGAGAATTAAACATAATCCCCTTGCAACGACTAGAAAATATGTGAATCGATGATGCACTTTGGATTTTAGCTTAGAAAATTTGATAATAACACCGTTATAATAAGTAGAGTTCTGTAATGCGTTTCACGGAAGCTGGATCGGAGAAGTATAATACCTAGGAAGAACTTCGTCTAAATCACCTTATGCCTCAGCTTGGCCATGTTCCACAAGTTACCACCAATGAAAACTATTATGTCATTCTTTAATACTATCATAATGCTGGCAGTTTTAATGTGCCAGTTGCATATAGAGGTTGTGCCTCAGAGGCCTCATTCATGTTAAAGTAAAACCTCTATATATTAATATACTTCCTCCCTCTCAAAAAAAAAAAAAAAAAAAAAAATAGCTAGGCTTGTTTGGTTTTATTGAAGGAAAAAAAAATCAATCATTTAAGTTATTTTCTCATTTCTTTCCCAAATTTATCTTTAAAGAAAAGATAGTCCCCTTAATATATTAAAGAGAAAAACATGAGAGAGAAATGATCCCAAACTTGTTAAGAGAATTCTCGGTTGTGTTCATTTCGTCTCTGAATGTTCTTGGTTTTTCATGAGTGCTCTAGATTAATCTAGTCACAGGAAAATTCAAAATATGTCACGTAAAAAACTTAAAAAACTTATCTCGTGTGAAGTGGATACTGGATAACATATTAGCACATAAGCATCAATCAATTAACATCAAAATTCAAAAACCCATATGAGAGTACTGTCTCTTTCCATGATCTTTGACCGTAATTTGTAAATGATCAGCATCACGTCACATAATACAAAGAAAAGAAGTCTAAATTAAACAACTATGTATAATCTTTTCTTATTTTATTTTTTTCTCCAATCCATTAAAACTAGTTCAGTATTCAATTGTTTATCATGGATTGCCGTTCTGAACCAATTCTTCTGAAAACATTACTATTATGTAACCCTAACTAGTAATTGACCGAAAATTGGTACTGTTTACTCATAATCTTAAAAATCCATACCCATTGATGTCATGTCGATTTAAACATAAATAAAAGCAAAATTAAAAAATCCCTTGTTGAATTAGATTTTAATCAATGAACTTACCGAAGGAATGACGAAATGTAATTGGGTTAGCTTGATTAGGTTTTACTTTTGTATACTAGACATTATACTAAATGAGGCTAATTAAAAAATGGTGAAGACTTGGCTGACATGTGTTTCTTTTTTGTTCCTATGCATGGGCGAATACACAACTATAGTATATACATATATTAAAAAAAAAAAAATCGGGGGCCCTAGGCAATTGCCTATGTTTCCTAACTACTTGGTACGACCATGCTAATCGTATTGAAGAACCAAAGCCTACGTAACTACCAGTTCCGAATTTCCCGATTATATTGCTACTTGACTTAGCAGTGGCCTTAGAAAGTAGCCTTTCATTAATTATTTTCTCGGTTGTTGTCTGGGATTTTAGTTTTCAGTTACCATGGAAATTGAAAAAAAAATAGGATTTAATATTTTTATTAAAGAATTTTCAATAGAAATGATTTAGGTTTTTGTATTTGTTTTAGATAAGCAGATTTATTAAGGTTAGTGCAGAGGGTGGTTTGGTATTTTCGTACATTTTAGACACTCATCTAATTCTCTAAGTTAGGTGAAGAAAATCGTAGGCCTTAAATAATTGAGATAGATCCCAAACTAGCCAGCTGATTTATGTATAATGTAATTACATTTTGATGTAACATGCCCTTGGAAATATTTTCCCACAAAAAATTGTTAAAAAACCTTATTATGAGATGATTTACAATAGCCCAAGCATAGATTAGAAAGCCCATCCGAAAGACTCTGAACCCGAAAACTCATTTTGGAAAAGAAAAGAAAATCTAATATTGCCTGGATATCATGGACCACATGCAAATTGTCTCACACAATGAGAACTAAGTAAAAATATCAAAATCGATTTTTGTTTAAACTCTTTCCTTTCTATTTGGTTCGGGATTATACTTAAGTTACCTTGTGATATATGCTCTTACTGTTAATTAAACAATGGAAACCAAACTTCCACAAGTACCTGCTACCGAAATTTTCCTAAATTTTAATCCAGGAAATCATCCACGAAACACATGGAAGAGATGCAACAGCAAAATCCTAAAACACTTTAGGAACACTACATGGCAACAAATTTTCATATGCGAGATATATTCTCTTACATAATTAGGCCAAATATGTTTGTATAGGTCAGAGCTTGATTTTAATTTTTTTTTAGTAATGTCTTACAGGAGTGTATTGGATTAACATGGATATTTAACAAGGGGTAGGATCCAATGACATGGTTATATTTACATAATCATGACATGGTTTGCCCATTTTTTCTACAAAATACAAATGACAACGAGTTTGAAGCTAATTTTCTGGTGACATGTTCCTCTTATATAGCTCTACATTCCTACTAAAAATGAGAGTATTCCGATATACGAAACTTTACCATCCACAAAATTTAATTTCAACCGTTAATCTTTAACGGTTGATATTCAAATGGTAGATGGTAGTCTTATATGTCTTGGAATACTCTCATTTTTGGTTGGAATGTAGAAGCTATATGAAGGAACATATTATCAAAAAATTAGCTTCAAATACATTGTCGTTTAGATTTTGTAGAAAAAATGGCAAACCATGTCATGATTATGTCAATATAACCATGTCGTGGATCTAACCCATTTAACAATCCTAAAAACTCGGGGTATTCAATTAGGATATGTAAAGAATAATTAAATATCCATGGTATTCAATTAGGATTGTTTTAGATTTTACAAATATTCTAGGTATTCAATTTATTTAAGATTTCTTAGGATAGTTAAGAGACAAGATATATGGATTTTTATGGATACTTGTAGGCAAAATATGTATGTTATTATCTCATATAAAGACATGCTATGTTTTTCCACCACCACCACCACTACAAACCACCACCAACCATCACCACGCCACCATCACCGCCATACACAAACCACCACCGCCAAGCCCACTACCGCCGCCACCACCACACCACACACACCAACCACCACCGTCCACCACCACCTCAACTTTTGGATCTTTTTTTAAGGGAATCATCACGACCTTGGTTTTTTCAAATATATTACTAATTGGTACTCCCTCCGTTCTTTTTTAATAGGCTGGTTTTGTTTTTTGATAAAATTAAGGAAATTAAGAGAGCCAATCATTGAAAATGGTCCTCATGATACTTGTCAATAAAAGAAGTGAAGTGAAATGATCCCCATGACACTTGTCAACAAAAGAAATAAAATAAAATGGTCCCATGACACTTGTCATCGTGAAAAAGTTAAGAGAAAAATAATTAAGGAAAAATAAAGTAACATTTGACTTTCCCAATTAGGAAACCAGCCTATTTTTTTGTAACATTTATTTATAGAAACCAGCCTATTATTTAAGAACGGAGGGAGTAATATATTTACATTTTTAAAAATGTTACCGCTCCTAAAAAAATCCATTATAATCTAGAATCATATATCTATAAGAATCTTAAAAATTCTTTAAGAAACATTATAAATCCACTAGATTCGGATAGTATCTAATTTTATCTAGAAAAGTCGATCCAATACACCCCTGTTCTTAGTTTGATGCATGCCTTAACTTCACAGTTGATAACGAAATTCCGAATACATTGTCTATGCAGTGTCTCCAAAACGACAATATGGTATATGAAATGAGAATGTAAATTTAACATCTTTAAAGGAGGAGCATGCACAAAATTAAATTCAATCTATATATATATATTATTATGATAATATAGTTTCTAAAAATTGATCAGAATTATATGTTCATCTGTCTTTCCTGAATTGCTCCATCACTAATTTGTTAGCTTTAATTATATTGCCATTCCGATAAGTCGGTAAGTGTGTATATATCCATAGGGCCTCAAGGTATTCGATCAGATTCAAAAATGGATTCTAGAAGTTGTACGAGTCTTTTGTTATTGCTTTTGATTTCAGTTCCCGCTTCCAAATGTTACTCAATATTCGGTCAAGTGACTGTACATGTACAAAATGATATTGATGGTGATAATGTTTCGTTGGCTATGCACTGCAGATCCGACGATGACGATTTAGGTGAACGTTGGCTCCATCAAGGTGAGGAATGGCACTGGGAATTTGGTATAGTTCCTGGTTTTACAGATTTTTACTGTCATTTTGATTGGTACGATAATCGGGATCATCATTCGTATCTTGGGGTTTTTGAGGTTTACCGTGCATATTTTTACATAGAAACATACAGAGGTTATTGCGGTGGGGATTGTCAATGGTCTGCTCGTCGAGATGGATTTTATTTATATCGTCGGGATAAAGAGGAATGGCAGAAAAGAAATGAATGGCATCTTGTTGAATGAAGTTTTAATCCATTGATAAAATCATCTGAATGTTTTTCTCTAGTAACTGGCTAATTAGTATCCAGTAAGTGTTAAATTGTTGATGATGAAAATAAAACAGACGATTAATATGAGTATTATTCTTGAAATATCGGCATTAGATTTGATTATTTTTTGTCTCCAATTTATCCTTTTTCTTTGAATCGTGATTTTTCCATATCAGTTGATATCAATTCTTTTCTTGACATGATATATGGCACTCATTTTTCATGCACCCAATGCACCCGCTTTTAGTTGGTATCCACGTGTGCAGCCAAACTGGTTAATCTCTTTTCTCTATCTTTTTAGTTCAGATCTAACTTCTTTCTCTAACTTGTTTTTCTCAAGCAGAAGATTCAATTAACATCCCAATGGTGAAAATCATGTCAATAAAATTTTACATATAAGATGGATAGTATAGATTTTTACACATAGATGAAAGAAATTTAACAGAGCAAACAAACAAACAAAAAAAGAATCATTTTTTCTTGCCGGAAATTTTTCCATTTAGTTTACTGTATTCTTTAATGGCAGAACTTCTCAAAACATAAAAGAAAGAAGAAAAACTATTCCTCCTGTTTGAACTCTACCTTATTACTATGTCAAATATTCATCAGATATTTGAAGTTGTAAATACAATTAAACTAGACCCTATTTTTCTCAGCCAAGTTGGAAAACAATTCACCAATAAAATCAAAACCCACCCTTGACAAAACCTAAAAGTTGTCATTTTCGATTAAGTTTCGATCCAGAAACTGAAAGACTAAACTTGACCATAACTTTTGAATGATTTCTCCTTACCCTTATATAACTTGATCTCTCTTGGGTTTGTTTTCATGGAAAAATGATATTTTTCGTAATCGGATCATGATTCATGACTGGATCGTCAGATGATTTCCTTTTTCCAATTTTTTCCATTACATCTTCCCAAAACTTCCATTAGAGAACTAAGAACTCATGAAAGTGACGGTCAAAACATGAATAAGAAAGTGACGTGGATGCCACCTAAGAGTGGGTGCACTAAAAATGTTGGGACAATTGGATCGCTCTGATACCAATTGTTGGGGTTCAGAGCTATCTACGTGCTAATCTTGCGGAAACATATTAGCAAACAAGAAACACTTGATCTCTCGGATTGCTCCATGAACCTTACTACGATCTAGGATAAGAAGAAGAGAAAGAGAACCCACATGAGATGCAAGCCATATATCAAAGCAACAAGAATAAAGTACTCAGTTTAACGTGGTTCAACAATATACACAATGTGTGTAATATTGTCTACATCCAAACGACTACGACCTCTTTATTCATTATAGAATCACCACTTTGAGAATTACACAACCGATTGACTAATCAACCCATCGACTCACCATAATGTGTGTAGAACACAAGAACTCTCACAAGCACCCTATAAGATCCAAAGTAGCGTCTTCACCCATCGAGATAACGTTTACCACATTATCTACCACAACAAGATGATCTTCTCTGCACTTTTTGATATAGATTACCATGGACGCCTTTAGCTCAACACCAATAATCTAATCCGGCACCACCAAGATGATCTTCTCTTGATAAGATGTCTTACCCAACATCTCCATATGAATACTCCATAACGACATATCTTCCAACATCGATAAGTATCCCATAAGCACCATAATGGTGTACTCCTTTACACCATTAGGTCTCTCACATAACCACCTCAATAGGTGGGATGAATCCCTCACATCTCTACGAGATTTACATTGAGGATTCCATAACTAAAACACTTAGCCTAGACCTCCTTATATAGGAGTCACAAACTTAGTTCCCAAGGAAACCATGGTCATTTAGGAAACCCATCTTATATATGGAAGTTGTCCTAAACCATCTACGTTTCCCAAAGCGGGCCTTTAGGAACCTCCAGAATTTAGCCGTCTTCTTTGACCTAAACTAGGAAACTCACGTTTCCTTACAATTCTCCACCTCGGATCATGCATTCATGCATGAGGCGATCAACTTGTTATCCCTCCATCTTACGAACATCGATTGCACCATGTTTGGTTGCCTACATATCTCAATAGGAATCAAACCGAAATGTAGTTCACCCCAAAATTGTTCCATAGAACCTCCACGAGAAGAGAGCAAACCAAACTTGAACGTTACCAACTCGGACTTAACAATCCAACCTCCGGGTGATTACACAAATCTCCACAACGGTGAAAAATCGACCATCTCGACAAATCAACGGCTTATGATCATCCGTTACGCAACATCTTGAGAAACAACTTACTCTTTTATGTTCATAACTCCACATTGATTGGCATCATTCTAAAGTGTATTGCATGCCAACTCAATCAAACATACCACGATCGTTGTCCATATGCCACCTTGAATTTAGTTATAGTCATTATGCGCCCTTGAGCCTTTGCCACCTTTGAACTTGTTCCATACCATGAACACTGACTTCGTCTTGGCCTTCCTTGCTCCACCGAGTTAATGTTACGCTCTTATAAGCCACTTGCTCCAAGTTGCGCACCACATCGTTAGGTTGACATCATAACTAATCGATCAACAAATGAAACTATCACGGTAGCCTTCATGCATCTGCCTAAGCATTACCTTAGCGGGGAACCATAGTCTTCATATTCGTCTCGAAACTCCAGCCGAGTCAATTGCTTATTTAAACAACTGATCACATACTTGCTCTTTTCCATGAGCATGTCCTCCAAAGCGAGTTAACGAGAAACCTTGCGTTAGTTTATAAAACCAACCTTCATGTTAGCTTCAAGAAACTAACCATCTTGTATGTACCAAAGCATATTGAGCATGACTCTAACTGCGCACCAAATACAACCAATCCATGGATCATTGCCACTACGTGCCAATCTCGAGCTCATCTCTTATGAATCTTGCTCACGAGCCTATCTCCGATTGGATTATGATTCTACAACCATATTTCCCAATTGAGTTTTACTCCTTCAAAAGCTCATCATATCTTCAACTAATGCATACATACTATAACGCACGTGTCCGGCTTCCATGAGAGACTTTGGCGGTGACACACGATCATCTTCATCACTTCTAAACAACCTCAGCGGGCTTTGACAACAATGTCCTTTTAACGAGAGCTTTAACATAATTGTCAAGATAGTCTTTTATCAATTTCTTAGCAAGCATGTAGTTTCGACCCATGATAGTCAAACCCACAACATAATAAGACTTGGATAACACTGTGACTAATGTCGAAGAATTCATTGTTACAATCGTAACAATACGTAATGTCACACATTCTTTCTTGTGAATATCCCTTTCAGAATCTTGCTCCAAACGTACACCAACGTTTCAATCGATAATCCGTACTCCAAACAAAGACTCAATCACATGACCATAATCAAACCTTTGGTAACTTCCTCAAGCTCCAAGCAATTCAAGACGTTGTTGTGTTTATCTTCTCAAACTATGTAGAGAAAATAACAGACGGAAACTATATCATTCTTGAACCAAATTTCTCAAAAGAAATCTTTACCTTCATCTCTACGGAGGCTCTGTGTCCTATTGAAACCAATTTCAATAACCATAGAGATGAGCAACCCCCAAATATTATCATCGCTATAATGTAGCTCTCTCAATAGAAAGTCTCACCGGATCATTAGGAAATCAAATAGCCAATGGATAATAAAGGTTGATGGAAAAACACAGAAATTGTAGCCCTTCTCAAATTCATGCCCGTGTTTCTCCTTGTAGTAGGCGCCGACTTACATAGCCACACCACTATACACATTGTAGTATTATGTATTTATTCTTTAAACTCTTGAAGTGTCCAAGCGATACTTTTTAATTCCTCAAAACGGGTCTTCACCAAAGTAGGAACGTATCCGCAACACAAATAGACCAACTTGTTTCTCGACGGTCCTTGCACTTCAACTAGCTCCGTCGACTTCAAATGGTGTACAAACAAACAAATCTTGATGAACGTCATCGGGAAGAATCAAAAGATCACAAACTATCTAGCTTCTCTATCGGAAGCGTACGAGAGAAACTCCATAAAACATTGTTCTACCCGGCACAATGCCATACTCAACTATGGAACAAACAAACCCTACAACCGTATGCGACAAAATTCTTCTTAAAAATAAGAAACCATAGCTCCACCACAACAAATATCACATCTTCATCCAACGATCAATGTCACGCAACTATGACTATAGCCACACGCTTCAAATACTAAGACTGAATATCAAACTCTTACACGGAACATATCACCACAGCCAATGTGGACAATACATCCAAAACGAAACCTACTAAGAGATTTCCCAAATCCTTATTGTAGTAAACAACTAAAGCGAAGCAGTATGAATTCATCTTCACATTCTTCAACTTCGGAGTTAAAGAAAATCCAATGACATGATCTAATTGATGATGATTGATAACTAGTTATTGTTTCCCTTGGTTTGGAACAATAATGAGACTTTGACATGCTTATATTCCATCTTTACTTCCACAAACATACGAAACAATATTCGTGTCTCAACTACGATACTCTTGCCTTCTTGTGTTTTGCCAAGCAAACACCGATTAATTGAAAACCAATCTATGAAGATCTTTCAAACGGTTCACAAGAATATAGTACGAAGTATAGAGAATAAATAAACTTACTTGAAGCCATGCATAGGGTTTTCTGCTCCAATAAGAATCAATGCCAAATCTCCAATGTAGAGCACCAAAACATCAAGACCATACATCTTGACCATATCGAATGCGAGATCACCTTGTATAATCCCATTCCTTGAGTACGCTTTACTTTGCTTTGTTCCCAAAGCGATGAAATCAAATCCTACACATACTTGATAACATCAAACTTTGCATCTTCGGAAGTGTAACATCAAATCCTCACTTACTTGATGAAACCAAATCCCTTCGTCTTCAAAATTTTCTCACTCTTTGGAAAACCCCAAAAAAAAAACTTCTCTCTTCAAACCTTTTATCCAACCTCGCTCTGATACCAATTGTTGGGACAATTGGATCGCTCTGATACCAATTGTTGGGGTTCAGAGCTATCTACGTGCTAATATTGCGGAAACATATTAGCTAACAAGAAACACTTGATCTCTCGGATTGCTCCATGAACCTTACTACGATCTAGGATAAGAAGAAGGAAGAGAACCCGCCAGATGCAAGCCATATATCAAAGCAACAAGAATAAAGTACTCACGATTTAACGTGGTTCAACAATATACACAATGTGTGTAATATTGTCTACATCCACCAAGCGACTGCTTTCGACCTCTTTATTCATTATAGAATCACCTTTGAGAATTACACAACCGATTGACTAATCAACCCATCGACTCACCATAATGTGGCCAAGAACACAAGAACTCTCACAAGCACCCTATAAGATCCAAAGTAGCGTCTTCACCCATACGAGATAACGTTTACCCATTATCTACCACAACAAGATGATCTTCTCTGCACACCCCGATATAGATTACCATGGACGCCTTTAGCTCAACACCAATAATCTAATCGGCCACCACCAAGATGATCTTCTCTTGATAAGATGTCTTACCAACATCTCCATATGAATACTCCATAATGACATATCTTCCAACATCGATAAGTATCCCATAAGCACCATAATGGTGTACTCCTTCGCCATTAGGTCTCTCACATAACCACCTCAATAGGTGGGATGAATCCCTCACATCTCTACGAGATTTACATTGAGGATTCCATAACTAAAACACTTAGCCTAGACCTCCTTTATATAGGAGTCACAAACTTGGTTCCCAAGGAAACCATGGTCATTTAGGAAACCCATCTTATATATGGAAGTTGTCCTAAACCATCTATTTCCCAAACGGAGCCTTTCGGAACCTCCTAGAATTTAGCTCGTCTTCTTTGACCTAAACTAGGAAACTCACGTTTCCTTACTAAAAATGGGTGCCATAAATCACGGTTGTTATACATAGGTCACACCAAAGACCAAAACCCGTTTCCCGTAGCAAGTACAGGGTTGGGTATGAGACAATGTTAACTCCCGAGAATAGGACATAGTTTTTACGCCGGCCTGACCAAGCCTTGCACAACCCGTAGGCAACATAGGTCACACCATCCCAATAAAATTAAAAGATGATATGAAACTTGAAAATCCAATTTTTTAACAATGTTGTGTATATAAGAGTTTAGTTCAGTCCTCCCTAGAACAGTTTTCGATCAATGGTGTCGCGTTCTCTGTGAATCAGCCGTATTTGTGGATTCATCTAAAGGTGGGTTAGCTTATGGAAGATCCTACTGCCCTTATGGTGATTGTTCCGAGTTGGTTTTGAACGAGTGTGTTAGGATTTCTTCGTCAAGTAATGATACAACACTTGGTAGATCAACGTGCCCTAACTGCAAACGACTCTTTTGTTTTCACTGCATGATCCCATGCAGTGAATATCATCAGTGCAGAAGAGGCGATGTGATAATTGACATTGATAGTAAAGATGTTTCGTTTATGAAAATGGTTAAACACAAGAAATTTACACGATGTCCAACTTGCCTCCGTTATGTTGAACGCAGCGGAGGGTGTAAGAACATTACATGCAGGTATGTGCATATAGCTTTATCTTTTGCCGTCAATTATTTTTTATGGCTATAATAATCTTTAACTCTTCTGATTTGTATTTCAGATGTAAAACAATTTTTTGCTACGGTTGTGGATTCAGGTTTTGCGTATGCAAACCTAACTTGTCAATAAATTGGCGCCGTGTGAGATATCACATCATGATTACGTCATTTGTTTATTTATTTATAGTTTTTCTACTTCTCTTTACAAGAAGAGTTCTTTTTCTCTGGTTGAGCATAGTAAAAAGAAAAAAGGTTTTCCCAATTTGTTGGTGGCATGCTGAGTGAGATGCAAAAATACGTAATCGACTCCTTCAAGTTGTTAGTTAATCCAATGAATATTTTTGTATGACATTTGCTTTTGTATCCCATTGTGCTATTTTTGCAGTTAAATTTTCACACATAAACTCTTCTATACTGAGAAGCATAACTATGACCAGTTCTTAAAGTTTACTGTTATGATCAGTCCATAAACCAGAGATTCAGAGAGAAATTGGTCATGGAAGCTCGAAATCAACATCTCTAGCGAATTCTTTATCTGAGACTAACGTCGGTGAAGATTCAGAATCAAAACCCTCTCCTAGAACTAAAATTCGTCAAGAATACAAAAGTTGTGAGTGCAATTTCATTGATGCTCGTTATTCCAAACAATCCAAACAAGCGGTAGATAACTACCATCACATGCCCCAAACCCTTGGTCTTTATATCCACCAGATAGGTCAGCATCTTGAAGATCTAATCCAGGTTGCACTGGTTCACATCATAAGCTCCAGACAAGGTAGAGGTGGGCATGTTTAGCGAAATGTGGTTTTTCATAGTGTGATCCAACATCTCCTTTGATACTTCCCCTGATGTGCGCAGACACTTATATCCAGCTAACTCTTGCTCAACAGCAACTTGACCCTGCAACCTTTTTAACAACTACTGAAGCTTGACAGCCTTTTTTTCACTCGCTGTACTTGCAGGAGCACGTCGGCTGGATTCCATCTTTATGACTTGGTTAAGAGAAATCTAACATCATCCATGAGTTGAATAAATTCAGAATTCACTAGTGTCAACAAACTCAAAAACTTTCAACCTCGTAGTAGATGAAATCTTGTAACCCACGGATTCCGACCAACGGGTATTAGCTTTGCCAAGGTGAAAAACCTACGAAAGTTCACAATAACATGGATGTTATGTGAGTTCCAAATTTAAAGTTACAGGTAATTAACGTGCACAGGTCATCTCAATTAAAGATGCAAGATGCAAAAGCACTGAACACAACAACTAAATCAAGCATCTGTATCTCTAGTTTTCTATTATTTTTGTGTACTATGTATATGTCAACGTTCACATTTCACTCTTGTGCACATGCCCCCACCCACACGGGAGGTATTAAAAGGAAACGAAGGCTATAGTCTGACAACTAAAACAGGTGTCTGGAATAAAAAACAGTGCAATGATCATCTTATAATTGGATTGGAAATTGCTCACATGAAGAATAGAATATTTTTGCACAAGTTCAGTTAACTCAGATCTCAATTCACAAAGATTTCTGCCTACACGATAATTAAATCACACCATGAGTTTTGCTTAAATGATCCATCATATGACAGGTTATATCATGAGTTCTGCATAGAAGGGATCTCAATGAAATGCCTACGAATGGAAACAAGAAACCAAAAACAAATAACGAAACCCCCTGTGAAGAAAACAGATCAAAAGATATCGCAAGAACAACAATGGACAGATTATGAAACCCAATCATTTGCAATTGTTCAAGTATAAGTATTACCTCTTAATACCAAGATAGATGGACATGAAAAGGTTGATTGTTTACAGTTCCCATAAAGTTAATAGAGAATTGTAGTTCTATATCCGCATCTGTATCTTTCGGTAGAAAGCCGTCAAAAAATCCTGCTGTACCTTCCTCATCTGGAGCTCCTTTAACATCATATTTACCTTCCATTCAGAAACCATCAAGAATTCCCTCACCCTCATCTATACCTTCAGGATTTAGTGGTGGACACAATATATTTGATATCAGCTCCACCAACTCCTCAACTTCTTCATCTGCCAAGCATTTCTGACACTCTTTAATAATCTGCTCAATGGACACAGTGAGAGGAGAAGATAAGAAGTCGGTGATTTTTACTAGAAAACATCTTGACATAGTCCATAAATTCAAAGATGCTAAAAAAATGGATTGAAGCAGAAGAATCTGGGAAGTGGTAAGGTATCTAATATAATCAGAAGGTATGACACATTTAGCCTACACATGCTGACCAATCATCTATGTTGTCACGCTGCCAGATTGAAAAATCTTAAGATCTCTCATTTATTGCCAATTTTGATAAAAGTAAGGGTTCAGACAATCATGCCTACTAGGTCATATTTCAAACAACATAAAGACCCCAGGGACTGGTGAGGTCGTCAAGAAGAGTTCATAAATCTAAAATTGGTTAACAGAGACTCAGATGATACACTAACTTTAAAGCATAAAGGAACAAGATTTTAAACACATTTGGGAGGCGTGGAAGTGTCTGAGATAGTGAATCTTGTAACAATTAAAACTGAAGACAGATCATAAGAATTTCGATTCATTTATTTCTGTCTATACTAAGCCTGACAATTACAGCATGCACAAGAGGAATTCTGAAATGCCTTGTTTAGTCAACACAAAGGAAAACCAAAACAAGCACGATGACATTTATGGACGCCAATACGTAAAGAAGAGTGTCCAACAGAAAATAACAATGATTGATAAACATATAATAGGAACTGAAAAGGGATTTTGAAAGTAAACATTACCGGGTCAATTTCCACTTGAGTTGACGGCCTAATGTTTTAACTTTTAACAATGTTGAGCTTCTCCGCTTTTGCAAGTTGTACTTCTCACAGCTCTTCAAGAACTCATTGATACTCTCTTGTGTTTGTTACTTTGACTATAAGCAGCAATTTTGACCAAATAATCATAAACCTAGAAACATTGAATGAATATGAGCACTCCCACAGTCCCAATTACTCTATAATTTAGACTTTCATCCCACATCATCAGAACAGGTCTTACCTGGTACTCAAAAGGAGCAACTACTCATCTAGGATCTGTTGAGGCTCCTCTAGCTTGTAAAAAGTTAAGCGCTTCCAAAATGGTAAATGCGCAGCATTAGCTTTTTTCCTACACAAGGTAATGTGCCAATAAATACACAGTAAAAACTTAAAAGAACAAAATTTAGTACTACGTCAAAACTAACTGATATAAAAGAACTAAGTTATTCAGAGGAATGGGATGATGGTATTCACTTACACTCTGATCGTCAAACACGAATTGACGACTCAAACAATGATTATTTTGATCCTTTACCACCTGCAGGTAGGCGGTGTATTATCAGTCTTCAGAATCAATCTGGCAAAAAGATAAACAATAAAGTATGAAACACGTGCATAATATACAGCTCAAATTACAAGACCATGTATGAAATTTTGGTTGAAACGAAAGGATGAAATGGCGAACTCATCGAAAATTTAGTGTTATAATTGGAGAATCGCGAGAAGAAGAAGTGATTGAACACAAAGAAGCAAACTAAATGTTTCTTCGTTTGATATAGTTTCGCGGATAATTATTGGGCATTTCATGATATCCGATAACATTATCGAAACAGACACAGATATCAACTTTAAATATCCGTCGGACTGTTACTGGATGTTACCCGAGATTCGATAACATTATCGAAACGAATACGGATGTCAATTTTACATATCCGTCTGATAATTATTGAATATGTAAATATATCTTTATCTTTATAATCCCTGCTAAGAACTAGGCGGAGATTCCATGACTAAAGGTTCAAAGAGTTTTGCAACTCGAAACTTGGTACAATAAGTGCACAAAATGAGCTAACCATACGCTTAGGAGCTCTAAAAGACTTATGAGCAAACATCGATAGTTAAGAAAACAAGCATACAGGTCAAGCCAAATAGTACCTTGCCTGCTATAGAAGTTTGATGCTCCCCGTTAGCGGCTTTATAAGCATCAATTACACAATCCTGCATTGTTTACACAACTCAATCAGCTCACACTTTTCTTGAAGCTTTTTCATATCATTCCACTCAAGAATATCTAGAAAGCAAAAATACAGTCGAATAGAATGAACGTATTGGTGGGCAATTCTATACAACAACTTTGCCACCCTACCGCTACCAGTGAGGCATCTAGGACTAACATACATTTTATACTGACCGAATATCTACACTAATGCAGTCTCATATAAAAAACACCATGAATTTTTCTTATATACTTTATACCACAGGTTGATGTCAACTACGTGCACTTGCCTTCCAAACACATTATACACAACTATACCACCATCAACTTCTAATTACAGATTTTTTCAAAAGTCAACAGAAAAACAGAATTCATCCCATCATTTACAAACATCTCAGGTTTACCCATCAATCAATTGAAAAAACAGAATTTTCATATTAAAGCACAATCAGACATCAAAGAACGTGCTCATACAAAGAACATAGATAATAACTTTTTAAAAATTACGGCCTAACACACACTCAATTGTAGATAACAAAATCAATTTTACGACATTCTCCATGCGGTAACTCTTTCCGACAATGAATATGTGCCCATTGCCTGAATATTCCTTGTAAATGTAAGCTGAAATACATATTCTAGTAGGACAATGATGTTAAACTAATTTAACAATATTTATAGGGACTTGATCCTAAGCAGACTGCAATCTACTCTCGAACTCAATTCGTATAGGCGAAAAGGCGATAAATGAAGGATATTGTTTTGTACTAACAGTAGAAGCAGAACCAAACACTCTTAAAGCAAGAAGCAGCAGCAATGTTGAGATCATAAGACATACAGTTTGATAAGAGTTACTTCGGGCAAGAAACTGGCCTACTTGTTTCACTAGAATTATTCACATCTCCTTAGAATCAAAGCTATGATAAGAGTTATTACAAACCCTAAGAAATCAAACTAAGAAAACCTGATATTCATCCCACTTATCAGTTAAATGGTTTTCTACTAACATCATTACTGTCTACTTAACCAACAAATTAAATAAAAAAACACCCAATCTGACATAATTTCTGACTGATTCTGAGAGAAATACGATGGCAGAAAAAAAACATAGGGATCTTGAAATTAAGCTCAAATTAATAACTTGAATCAAATAAGGGGAATCTGGTGCTTACCAAGAGACGACAAGAAGATGAAGAAATTATTCTTCGGTGATTTTAATAGTAGGGGAACTTCGTTTTAGGGTTTCTGAGAGAATGTTTGGTTTTATCTTCTCATATCAAGAGAAAATTATTTCTGCCAATGGCGCCATTTACAAGGGAAGTCCAGTTCCCTTGGTCTTTACTACTCAAGTCAAATGTGGGCCGTAAGGGCCCGTAAAAGTAATGGTCTGAAGTTGAAAAAAAGGACAAATGGCTGATGGGAACTCTATTCTGTAATGTGAGCCACAACTTGGCCAAAAGTTTAGATGAGATTTGAAGTGGGAATAAAGGGAATCTTGTAAGCAAGAAGATGAAGAAATTATTCTTCATTTTAATGTGAACTTCAGAAAACTCAAGCTCAGTTATTTTTTTTTTTATCAAATGTGGGCCGACGTAAAAGTAATGGTCATTGACAAATGGCTGATGGGAACTCTATTCTGTAATGTGAGCCACAACTTGGCCGCATGCTTCAAATTGTCATCGGCGACCATTAAACCACGTATCCCTAAATCCAAATCTAATCGCGCAATTCATTCACATAGAAATTCAGTATCCCCTCCTGGCAGCCTGGGCACTATTTACACAAAAATTGGATTTCCGACTCCAATTGGCGAAGGGTTCAATTTTTCTAATCTTGGCTTAGCTGCATCTCTAAAATTCAACTAGATCAAGCTAAGAAAATATGCTACTAATCTCAAGATGACCAGTACTAGGGAATTTGCAATAATCTTCCTATAGAAATCAACAACCTGGCCCTCACCATCGAGAAAATACTTCTGAATAATATCATGACCCAACCAATCAATGAGTCTGCCCATAGGATACCACTTATCAGGTAACATGTTGGTATTAGAAAAAAAAACAGAAGAGACTTGATAATGGTTAAAATAGAATTGGTAAAAGTGAAGTCTGTTAGGGTACCGACCCCAACTCGTCATAAGCCCATGGCTAGAACTCAACTCGAAAATCGGTTGACTAGATGAGGGAACCCATTGACTTATAAACTACCCAATTAAGTCCCTTCTAACCAATGTGGGACTAGGATCCCAACAAAGTCTATTTTTCCTGACTTTCAAATTCTAACCTCGAGCACCCTTCCAAATCATTAATTACAGTGCCTACTGCATATAGTCGGTATATAGGCATGTAAGATTACTGTCATGTGTTAGCCCCAGAAGCTGATACAAAGGACTGGTCTTGCAACAACTGAGATATACTCTCTATCTAGTTTATATATTTCGCTTGATTCTAACTAGGATTAATATGTAAGATATTCCTGCTATCAACAGCCCACCTGGGATCAAGAAAAACTTCTGATTTGCTCCTCCTAACCACATGCTACGACATTTTACATGAAAATTGCGCTAAAGAAGCATCTCTTTCCTGCACCCTTGAGGTTAGCCACGGACCAACCCTCACCTTCTTTGTAACACTCCATCATGAAGGAAAAAAGAGAAATTTCCGTTATCTCCTAGATTGAAAAGAAAAAGAAGGAATGTGAGGAAGCCAAGAGTTATTCCTTCAAATTCTCAGAAGTTTTCTGATGTTCTTGAAGTGATGAAGGAGATGCGAAAGGAGATTCAAAAATTAAAGACTTTTGTGTTTAAGACTCATGAGATTCAGAAGGCCCTGGTTCGACATCAGTCAAGAAGGTTTATTGATATTAACTCCTATCTTCATGAACCTTATGTCCCAATAGCCGTTGACGACAAGGAGTTCGGGGACGATAAAGAATTCTTCAAAGGTCTTAACATCTAGTAAATCTTCTTATGAATTTTATTTTCTTGTTTTATTTAGAAGAATAAATAGAGTTTGGAATAGCCATTATTGTGATTACACATAGCTATTTCCAACGTTTTCATCTTCATGTTTTTAGGTTTATTTGTTTAAAATCTAAAATTGTTTAGAAGATGAGTTTTGCAGTATTAATCTTTATGGTTTTATATATTGCAATATGTTATGGGATATGTGTGTTTACGTCCGTGAACTATGATTGTCCCATTGTCAAAAGTTAAGTCTTTCGTATGTCGATATGCATGTATTGATAAAACAATGAATGGACTTTTGACATTACAAAAGTTTGAAGCCTATTATGTCATTATGCAAATATTGATGGAAGATAGGATGAACTTTTTGTTTACAAGGATTATGTCTATTGTATGTCATTGTGCAAATAGTGATGGAAAATAGAATGAATCCTTGTCTATTCCGCAATATTGATCTTCCCTGGTCCATATTTTATGTAGGGAACATTATCTAAATACCCCTACTATGAGGCCCCTTGAAATATACCCTTATCAACTTTACAAATACCCCTAAGCCTACTACATTACTAAAATACCCTCTTTTTATATAGTGTATATACAAAACCACCACCACCACTACTTATTCAAAAAAAAAAAAAAAAAAAAAAAAAAAAATCTCTATTTTGTCACCGCCAACCACCACCACCACTTGTCCACCGCCAACCACCACCACCACCTGTCCACCGCCAACCACCACCACCACCGTCCACCACCACCGACGACCACCACCACCACCAGCCACCACCACCGACGACCACCACCACCGAAGACCACCACCACCACCACCGACTACCACCACCAACCACCACTACCGCTAACCACCACCACTTTGTCCACCACCACCGCCAACCACCGCCACCGCTAACGAACACCACCACTTTGTCCACTACCATAGCCCCAGCGCCAACAATCGTCCTTGGCACCCAGCATAGCCAACCATCACCGTGCGTCAACCACCATCGCCACGCCCAGCCACCACCACCATGTGGAGTCAACTTCTTTGAAGTTGTGTCCATATCGAGGCAACTAGCTCAAGTTGTCTTCACCAATAAAGGCAACTAGCACAAAGTTGTCTTCAAAAGTGAAATCAACCAGCCTAAGTTGTGCCATATATGGAGGCAACTAGCACAAGTTGTCTCCAAAAAAAATAAAAATTATACACAAATAAGTGAACCTAGTGTGAATCGAACACACATCATCGACATATAGCTCGGTTGTCCGCCATTGCACCACAGGTTCGCACACCATCGATGCTCAACCAACAATTCAAACAACCACCATACAACACCACCATCCATCTGCACTCTTTGCCAACTCACTGTGACTTCATGACCACAGTAGTCTATGCACACTTGCAACATGAGCCAATAGGCTGCGAGTCACTTCCATGCCCCTACTCAAACACCATCAGCCAACACACAAGCGGTAACAACTTCTTGTTCGCTTTCCAATATTTGTATTCATATTGAGTTCATTCTCAACCTCTAAGCATTCATCTACTCTCTTGACTTTAAAGCATGAGCACCAGTGACACAACCATCATCGACAACCCAACACAACCCTGTTACCATTGCACCACAAATTCGACACAAAATACTCTAAGATATATGTATTTAGATAATTTCGGATGAATAAATGGACCTAAAACATAACCAAGTTGCCTCATTTGGAATCCAACTAGCTCAAGTTGCCTCCAATCTGAAATCAACCAGCTCAAGTTGCCTCCAAAAGTGAAAGCAACTTGGTCAAAGTTGTCTTCAAGTTGGAAGAAACTTGGTCAAGTTGTCTTCAAAGTTGGAAGCAACTAGCAATAACATCATCATCAACACCCACCATTCCTCTTGATGAACCAATACTCGATCTACAACTTCTCTTGATCGAATCCAATACTCAATCTACAACTTCTAAAACAACTTCATAATCTGCACATTTCAGCTCATGCCTGAAAATCCCAACTCAGAACAACAAGTGCCACCTTGGCGTAAGCCGTCTCATTACCATTGCTCCTTTTCTTTCTAAGCACTAATCGTGTCGGTACCCGACTCTCATTTGTTGCTATAGCGTAACTATACTATCTCAGCCTTGCAAACTCTTAAGCCAACACATATCGCCACCACTCCATCACGGCGAGAACCATCACGAGCTAGAGCACCGATTGCTCATTATCCTATCACATCAAAACCTATAATGCATCTTCCCAAGCCAACGACTTCACTTCCATTCTCTGCCTGTCTTGCCACAGTACAAGCCAAACAAAAATCCACTTTTGCAATATCATTCATGCCACAACTTCCCTGCACAAACTAATCATTCATCTATTGCACTCCAACACTAACCCATTAAATCCTTCCCCATTCATATCTTCTCGGTAGCAACCATGGAAGCTTCATTACTTCATATCAATTGCGTGATTGTCGTAAAACTCAACGACATCGCATATTCTTTAATCAATCACAATTGCCATCATATCCTTTCTATGTTCTTCTTGAGCACCATCATCGTGAATCGACTCCTTAATTCATCACCATACTCCATCTAGTGGTTGCTCAACACTTCTTGTGCATCTTCACCTGTTGCCATCTCCTTTTAAGCGTCCATCATTTCGGTTCCATGGGAAACAACACACCGTAACTCTGTGCAGGTCCTAAAACATTCATCTATTTGATTCATTGCACAACAAGCGCACTACAACTTCATAATCCCCTGTAACTACTCAGATCCTTGGAAATGACATACTCGGCTCCTGACCTAGCCAGCAACAACACCAACATTAATCCTACGCACTGCAACCACCTCAAACCATTAACAAAACATTTCTCCTCTCTATTCTTCTCCATTAGTCACATTAGTGACTCATTGCATCTCGTAGAACTTACATCCATACCTTAAATCCATTTAACCTTATTTGAATGTGTTACCCGAGAACCCATTCTCCACCCGATTTTGTCTTGAAATTAGCCTCATGATTTTAATATGACTTTTTAATGTAAAAATCATCAATACACAATCGATTTGTATCGATCCATATGAATACTCCATCTCCATTTGATAAATCTATGCAACAAACATCGAAAATTTTCATAAATTGAAACCTTAAACTCTGAATTGCAGAATCTGAAAAATTAGTTTCTGATTTAATTTTTGCATAACCTTAGTTTCCATTTTTTATCTGGAAAAGGAAGTTGCCGTTGTTGTTGAAATGGTGGTCGTCGTGGTGTTGACTTCTCGCTGAAGATTGTGATTCCTCACGGATCTAATGATTCTTCATCGAGTTTAGTTTTGTAAATCAAAATCGATTGTTTAAGAGTTGGGTGTGGTGCTATAGGTGGTGGTTTAGGTAATAGCGAGCTGATAATCGCAGCGATGAAGATGGTGGTGGCGGAGACGAAGATGGTGCCGGTGAAAGGATGAAGATTGTCTGGTTCTCTGAGTGACAAATAAAGAACGAAGATGGTGAAGGTTAAAAACGGGATTATGAGAATTATTTTGTTGAACATAATTTGGTTTTGCCGTTAGGGGTATTTGTAAAGACCCCGTAAGGGTACTTGTGCGGGATCCATGGATAGTAGGGGCATAAATAACATTCCCACTTTTATGTATATATTGTGCGGCTCAGTAAGTTGTCTTATGTTGAGCATTTCTGATTAAGTTGATCATGGGTTTTCTTGTGGTTAATTTGATTGAGTATTATTTGGATTCAAATTCATATTTGTATGTGATTTGTTATGTCCAAAGAAATCTTTCTTTTCTTATGTAATTAAGGTCGCTCTTGTTGTTCTTTCGGGAATGACATTTTATGGGGGGAGAGTTCTTAATTGAACTTGTGCTTAATTGCCAAATCTTTGTAGGGAGTGCGTATTTGGAATATTATAGGGGTTATCTGTATCTTTATAAACTCCTTGATGAAAGCATTTAGCTTAGGCTATATGATTGCATCTAAAAAAAGTTGATATGTGCTTTCTTTTGGTCATGAAATGTCTCTATGGAAATTTCATTAGGACCCCACTAGTTTTCGTACCTTTGCCAATTTTATTGACAAAAAGGGGGAGAATTAATGTGTAGTTACACTACAAATACATATGGTTTTCGGATCATTATGTAGGGGGTGGTTTCCATGTGAGATGGAGTATTGACTAACGGGGAGTGATACATATCACCATAGTATTGTTGTCGAAGTTGTGATACAATTGAACTTTGATATTGTATAATAATACTATGACACCGTATAACAATGATTGAGAATTCTTGTTTTCTCATTGTTATGGCTACGGATTTTCAACAAAGATGATGTTAAACTTACAACCTTTGGAATCATTGGAGTACTTGGAAGTGACGAAGATTTCGAGTAATGTTGAAGAACCAAGAAGATCAGGCATGTGGAAGAGAAGATACAAAAGTTTATTTATTTAATTTTGTATTCCATATGTATTGATAGTTTTGTCACTAAAATTGACAAAGGGGGAGATTGTTAGAGCACTGCTTGGTCGAACTCGCATGCGTTGCTACATGTTTGTCAATGTTAGTGATCAAAACTATAAGTCTTGATTTTTATTATACTATTAGCTAAGTCTTAGACTAGGATAGAAAGTGTAGTTGAGCTCAAGAACTCCATGGCGATCATCATACAAGACGAAGAACTACTCAAGGAACTAGTGGAAGTTCATCGACTAAAAGGTATGTGGATACTTGAACTTATCTATCACTCAAAAGTCTATCTACTCTATCTCCTATCTTGAGACAAAAGTCGTTTTGATATATAGACTATGATTAATACACATTTGCTATTTCGAGCCGAGCTCATCTCACTTATCTATTTCTCGAAATTTCTATTGGTAAGCTTTCGCTTTGGCCAAGTTCATCTTTACTAGTGACGAAAGTCATACTATGTTTCAATTACTTGAAAATGGCTTTGACGAAAAATAGTTTGTGAATAAAAACTATATAATGTCCTCTAAGAATGTTTCGATGATTGAAATGAGAGTTTAGATTATATAACCATTGTTGGATATAAGCATTGTGAGGTAACTCATACATGTATAAGTTCTTATTCCTTGAACCAAAGTATGCACACTTTGCTTCTCAGGAAAACCGGAACTAAGTCCGCGTACGGTCAGAAGTTCTCGACCCGAGAATTTCTGCTGGAGTTTGTGAATTGAAAACAAACTTATTCCGGGTACTTAAGTCCGTGTACTTAGGTTGGTTATTTTCTAAAAACGATTATTCGTGAACTTAAACTTATATAAACTAAGGAATGCAAATTTGCAAATCGTGGCTATAAAGTTCATGAATCGATTCGAGTGAATCAAATTGTTTTTGCTTCGATTGTGTCTTGTATACTTATATAAGATCTAAGCAATTGAACAACTCTCTGACTAGTTCATTTGAGTCATTTGAACAAGTTATGGTAAAGAAGAATATGGTTGATATGAAAGTGCTCATATGGCTAACCATTTGGTTAACTATTGTTGAACCAACTAAATGTACATGTTTGGGTACGGTTACACAAACCTAAAATCGTGCATTTCATTTGTGTGTAACAAGCTAAGTTTTGATCTAACGGTTGAAAGATATTAGCTTGAATCTAATCAGGTTTTCATCTAACGGTGAATATTGAATGCTTTGTTACTAAGCTAACATTGATTGCAAACCCTGATTTGAAAGACTATATTAGGGAGAACTCTAGCAACTGGGAAACATAATCCCCACACCACCTGTGTGATACTAGTTGTATAAGCTAGAGTCGATTCTCCTTTAACCTTAGGTTTATCGAGACCTGTAGGTTAACGACTTAAAAGACTTCATTAGGATTGTGAAGCCGGTGATACTACTTTCTCGTAGTTGTGTGATCTTATCTTGTTGTTTCTATCGTCTAAAAGTACAATCGTAAAGATTGGCTTGAGATTGATATCTCCGATAGGCAAGATATAAAAGTAATCACAAACATCTTCGTCTCATCGTTTGTGATTCCGCAATATCTTCTTTCACTAGTCGATTAAGATTATTGTGAGGTGATTGATAATTATAGGTTGTTCTTCGAGAATATAAGTCCGGGTTATCAATTGGTTCTTGTTCACCTTGATTTATCAAAAGACGGAACTGAAAAAGCGGGGGTACAACAACCACACCCAATATTTCACTTAGCAATCTGTATGGACTAACTCCAATATACTTTTAAAAGAGAATTAACTAGACTTAATCTTATAAACAGTATATCAAAGAGTTATATTATCTCGATCTCTCGATTTAATTCTCACTCAAGCAAATAGAAATCTGCGAGTCTAATTAAATACAGAGATAACTTGGATGGTACCAGACCAATATCAGTGCCAATCAATGAAAATCAACAACCAAAGGTTGGATATTCTAATTGATTGAACTTAACGCACAACTTTGTGATATTTCAATTATATAAAATAATATAATGCGGAATAAAATAACACTGAGACACCTGAAGTTTTGTTAACGAGGAAGCGCAAATGCGAAGAAAAAACCAGGATCTAGTCCAGATTGAACACACATTGTATTAATCCGCTACGAGACACTAGCCTACTACAAACTAACAGTCTGGATGGCAGTTGAACCCCAATCAATCTCACACTGATCAAGTACGGTTGTGCTCCTTCGTCTCGACCCGACAAGATACTACTTACTTGATTCCTTAGTGATCTCACCCACAACTAAGAGTTGCTACAACCCAAAGTCGAAGACTTTAATAAACAAATTTGTATCACACGGAAAAGTCTCGGTAATAGATAAATCTGTCTCCCACGAAATACCTACGAGTTTTGTTAGTCTTTTGATAAATCAAGGTGAGCAGGAACCAATTGATAACGGACTTATATTCCCGGAAGAACGACCTAGTATTATCAATCACCTCATAATAATCTTAATCGAAGCGGCAAAAGAAAATATTGTGGAATCACAAACGATGAAACGAAGGTGTTTGTGACTACTTTTATATCTTGCCTATCGGAGATATCAATCTCAAGCCAATCGTTACGATTGTACTCAATACGATAGAAACAACAAGATCAGATCACACAACTACAAGAAAGTAGTATCGGTCTGGCTTCACAATCCCAATGAAGTCTTTAAGTCTTTAACCTATAGGGTCTCGAGAAGAAACCTAAGGTTAAGGGTTGCAATCAATGTTAGCTTAGTAACAAAGCATTCAATATTCACCGTTAGATGAAAACCTGATTAGATTCAAGCTAATATCTTTTAACTATTAGATCGAAAACTTAGCTTGTTACACAAAAATGAAATACACGTTTTAGGTTTTTGTAACCGCACCCAAACATATACATTTGTTGGTTAAACAGTAGTTAACCAAATGGTTATCCATATGAGCACTTTCATATCAACCATATTCTTCTTCACCATAACTAGTTCAAATGACTCAAATGAACTAGTTAGAGAGTTGTTCAATTGCTTAGATCTTATAAAAGTATACAAGACACAATCGAAGCAAAAACGATTTGATTCACTCGAATCGATTCATGAACTTTATAGCCACGGTTTGCAAACTTGCATTCGTTAGTTAATATAAATATAAGTTCACGAATAATCTTTTTTAGATTATCCAAAATAATTACGCGGACTTAAGTACCCGGAATAAGTTTGTAACAAGATTACAAACTCAGCCAGATTTTCTCGGGAAGAGAACCTCGGACGATGACGCGTGCTTGGGTTCGCAGAACTCTTGTTACGGTTTCTGGCTGAGAAAAGTACACAAACTTCGGTTCAAGGAATAAGGACTTAAACATGTATGTGTTACCACACAATGCTTATATCCAACAATGGTTATATAATCTAAACTCTCATTTCAATCATTGAAACATTCTTAGAGGACGTTATATATTTGTTGTTCACAAACTATTTTTCGTCAAAGCCATTTTCAAGTAATTGAAACATAACATGACTTTCGTCACTAGGTAAAGATGAACTTGGCCAAAGTGAAAGCTTACCAACACATATTTTGAGAAATAGATAAGCGAGATAAACTCGGCTCGAAACAGCAAATATGTATAATCAAAGTCTATATAGCAAAATGACTTTTGTCTCAATATAGGAGATAGAGTAGATAGATTTTTGAGTGATAGATAAGTTCAAGTCTTCACATACCTTTTAGTCGATGAATTTCCACCAGTTCCTTGAGTAGTTCTTCGTATTATATGATGATCGCCATGGAGTTCTTGAGCTCAACTACACTTTCTATCCTAGTCTGATACTTAGCTATAGTAGACTAGAAATCAAGACTTATATTTTAGATCACTAACATTTACAGACATGCTTGATATAGAAACGCATGCGAGTTCGACCGAGCAGTGCTCTAACAGGAACAAAACTCGTAGGTATTTTTGTGGGAGACAGATTTATTTATTACCGTAGACTTTTCTGCGTGATACAGATTTGTTTATTAAAGTCTTCGACTTTGGGTCGTAGTAACTCTTAGTTGTGGGTGAGATCGGCTAAGGGAATCAAGTGAGTAGTATCTGCTTTAGGATCGGAGACGTAAGGAGCGCAACTGTACCTTGGATCAGTGTGAGATTGATTGGGGTTCAACTGCAGTCTAGACCGAAGTTAGTTTGTAGTAGTCTATTGTATGTAGTGGCTTAATATAGTGTGTGTTCAATCTGGACTAGGTCCCGGGGGTTTTCTGCATTTGCGGTTTCCTCTTTAACAAAAATTCTGGTGTCTATGTTATTTCTATTCCGCATTATATTTTGTTATATAATTGAAATATCACAGGTTGTGGGTTTGAATCAATAAATTTGGAAATCCAACCTTCGGTTGTTGATTGAAATTGATTGTTCCTTGAACATTGGTCTTTGGTATCGTTCAAGTGATTTCTTTTGTATTCAATTAGACTCGCAGATTTCTATTTGCTTGATTGAGAATTGAATCGAGAAAGAGAGATAAAACTCTTTGATATACTTTATTAAGATTGAGTCTAGTTGATTCTCTTAAAAGTATATTGGAGTTTATCCATACAGATTGCTAATCGAAATATTGGGTGTGGTTGTTGTACCCATGCTTTTTCAAAAGCATAGTCATAAAATCATGGGTTTATAATATACCTCATATCATTCTGAATAAACTTATCACTGAATGAATCAAGCATGTTGAAACATCCGCAAACCGGTACCTAAGTATCTGCACAGGTTCATTTGAAATTTAGGAAACTACTCTACATAATGTAGTTCAACTCCAGAAATGGGTATGGTGTTATCTCGTCAGTTGAAAACCGACTTCAACTTGTTGGGAAGAATTAAAACAACCGGATCAGAATTCAATTTGTGTAATCGTCCTAATGACTAATAGTTAACTCATTAGATTCAGTACCTTCAAAACTCAGATCTCTTTTGTTGGAGTCATTGTCGGTGGTGATTGGGTAAAGATGGTAAAATAAACTTCACAGGAACACAATACATACACCAGAAATAGAAAAGAATCACACAGGTAAAACCACATATCAGAATCAAAAAGTTTCCCAAAAACTAACAATCATAAACTAAGAATCTCACCTTCCGATCTTAGACTATAGGAGGTAGAGAAAGATTTTATGGTGAGTTTTCCCCCAATTATTTTGGGGTACGGATTTTCACCTAGGATTAGAGTTGTTGTTCTTCGGAGAAAAAGAGAGTGATGCCGGGATAAGGAAAAAAAAATGAAAAAAGGCTAGGGTTTCAGCTTTAGGTTTGACTTTATATTCAAGTTTAGAAATTTTAATCCAACGCACTACTACATTAATTGAACAGGTTGTCGGGCTAACCTACCAGCGAGCCTCATCATGGTATGCGACTTTGGATTTGTTGTTATTCATCTGTTACCAAGTTGTTGATGGTGGATTTTCGTTTAAGGTTAAAATTGTAAAGGCCAAAATTATGCGCTAACATCTTGCAAAAGATAAAGCCACTAATAAACAGATGAATACTTCTTCACTTTACTAATTCACCTAGAAAGGAGCATGTGGCAACAATCCCAACATTCTGTGAATTAAATACACGAAATTCATCCAGGTTGGAGCATGTGGAAGCAATCCCATATACCCTGTGAATTTACAACATTATTAATTAATGCATAACCATCCTTGTATTTCCTGTACTCATTACCGGTGCGGCATGACGACTGAGTGTTGTTCTTAGCAAAGCAACACGAACCTCCAAGCATTAATAATGAAGCATTTACAAAATAAAATCTGAGGCTACAACTCTGTGTGTTATACTAGCCCGATTGAGCATACATCTCTCGGTGTATTATACTAGCCCGATTGAGCATGTTTGAACGTGGACTGTCCATATCAGTCTCAGAAACGATCACGACCATCCAACTTCACCAACATGATTGGATGGCTTAGATTGAATCCATGACCCCAAGCAGGTATAGGAATGTTAACTCACGAGGCCAACGGGGCCCCGCATAGTCGGCCTCCCCAAAAGGGTGGCATAGATTTCCAAACCGTCCAAGCCAAAGCAGTATGTATGAAAAACCCTAAATTAGGGTTTGCGGCACATTACATGTGCAGAAAAATAGTCTCAACCATCCATCTTCGCAGGCATAGATGGAGGGCGTAGATGTAGATTCAAAGGGCCCAGAGCATGTCAACACACTCACTGTAAGCCCGCCTACATACATGACCGATCGGTCAGGACCAATTATAGTTGGTCGCTCCGGTTCGTGCGCCCAAACAAGGCATGGCCGCACGGCCGGTGAAACCCTAATTAGGGTTTGAACATCACGAGCGTCCATTTTCTCTCCCTGCACAAATGAAGGGTCCAAGATTAGACTAAGCAGGTCCGGTGCGTATCAACATGACCACCGTGGGCATACCTATCTCCACACCCATCGGCCAAGGCATATCATGCCTGGTTGCCTCGATTCGCACGCCTAAACTAGGCATGGTCACACCTCCCAATTTGCAAACTAATCTCGACCACTCAACTTTGCCGGAAAAATTGAGTGGCTTAGATCACGTTTCTATGGGATATTAAGGGATAGTCGTGTACACCAGCTCGCCGTCTGTATACCAGACTAATCGGCCAAGACCGACCAAGCTTGGTCATCTTGAAACGCGTGCCCGAAGTTGGCATGATGCGCGGCTTTTGCGGCACCAGATTTCTGTTGCAAATTGATCTCGACCACTCAACTTCGCCGGATAAATTGAGTGGCCCAGATCACACTTTCACGAGACAATGAGGTATCGGCGCCTACATCGTCATGCCGTCTACACACATGTACGATCGGCCCTGCCAAAATCGTATCCCAAGCTTGGATTCGACCAAGCTGGAGAGTGATGCTTGCGCACCTCTTCAAAAACCTAATTCCACTAACGGTCGCCGGATGAGTGTCTCAAAGATCATCTCGTCCGTCCAACTTCACCGGCTTGGCTATCATCCCGGGTCGGGAGTTAATTGGTCAGTGAGGCATCATGGTGATCACCACCGAATCACTTTACCACACCATGTGGTCGGCCAAGGAGGACTTTCTTGCGCAACCTCAAACCATCACATGAAGTAGGTTTGGACATGAGGCTATTTTGAGACGCTCAAATAGCGATGCTTCATACATCTTTGAATATACTCAATGCAATACCTACATATAATACACACGATACTTCACAAGTATCGACTTCCTAAATAACTTAGTTATTTAATCTAGCATTACATGCTACTTTCTGTGGGTCCACGATCCACACACTCGAGACATCAATCATGTCACAAACTTGGGGATACATACTGGGGTATTGGTGCGCGGTTTACGAGCGTTCGGCGTGCAACGCGCCATCACAGAACGTGTCGGGAAGTCATGGACGGTTAGAGATGACGGGAGAAGTGGGCAAGACCGGGTCGTGTAACACTAACACACAACTCCACTACTCCATCACTCCACTTCCTCCACTTCCCACGAGAGACGTGAATAAGGCTCAAATGACTTGTATAAATAGGTTCTCCTCCCTATTTCCAAAAGAAAAACAAGGCAAGTCAAGACAACAGAGGCAAGTGTTGATACAATTGTATTCAAACACCGAAACTGATAGCTTACATCCTGCAAGCCAGTTCAGCTTTCTGATACAAGTCATACATAGCCAACATCTCACAATCTCAACACCTTCTTCGCTTCCCTCCCTAAGATCAACCTCATCTCCTTCACTTTGTGACCGGAACAAGTTTGGAACGGCCATTTCTTGGTTTAGGCCATATTTGCACAAATTGATTTCTCGAATCTACAAGCACTCCCGTGCAGTGCATTTGTTTAGGGTTTAGATTCATTTCTCATCCACACACCCCAAATTACCAAAACCGGCAGAAATAGTTTTCACCCATTAACACAAGCGTTTGATATAGCATTCTCGATGTTGATACAAAACCATTCGGATACCAAAATGATAGGGAGAAATTTCCATAGTGCCGGTATGCAAGAAGCTATCAAACCGGGTGAGCAGTTGTTTGCAGAACAATGTGGACCAATAATCGTATGCCGCAGCGCAGACATATAAAAGCTAAACAGGGAATTTCTCACCAACGCACACGAGTTTTCTCCATCTGAGAAAAATAATTTTAACCGTTTTACCCCAAAACATGCATGTGAAACGTTTTAACTTCACCTCGATCGGGTATATAATGGATTTAGTTGACCATCAAAAACATAGGCGTAATAGTATCATCTTAGTAGAAAACATTGGCGCTTAAACCTACCACTTATGTCAACCAAACTGAATTTGTCGAAGAGGTTACAATTGCCGACAGGTGTATGGTTAGTGGTGTAAAGTTAATCACAATACGAGTTTTCCAGGGTGTAAAACCATTAAAATATATATGTTTGGTGTACAAACTGTTGTATACTTTGTTGTCCTAGTGTAAGATAGAGCACGTGGACCTAAGAACATACGGACGGGTCGTGCCAACGGAAAATTACAATTCCATAATATAGACTAAATAGTTGTATACTTGGTTGTAATAATGTTGTCCTTGTTGTGCTTGCGTCCTATACATGGTGTAAACCGCGTTGTCCTGGACCAGTAAGTATTGTAAACGTTGTTATACAACGTATTTTCCAGGACAGTACCTATTGTAAACATTGTCATACAGCGTATTGTCCCGTTGTCCTTCAAAATTCGAGACAACTAGTCCAACGACGAAAAACAAAGGAAATTTAGGACACGTGATGCGTGTCGTAGGTGCAATCAAATTAATCAATATTTCCACTCAATTAAAAATAATATAATGGAAGTCAAGTTCGTTCCCACGAGGAGCAAGAGATTCTAGTTGTAAAAATTGTCACAAAGGGGGTGTAAAAAGCAAAAGAAAATAAACAAAGCAATTAAAAGATAAAGTTGAAAGCAATAAAGAGACAAGACCAAGGAATCCTTCTTCGTTTACGAAACAATGAATCAAGTTATGTTCTTTTCTACTTGTTATTAGTCACAAATTATCACCAACCGTAGGTAAAGTGCTAGATCGTGCTAAACCCTAAATCCCTTGTATCACTTAGGATACGGAAGTTCTCGACTACCGGATTCTATTACCAAACCACCTAGAAGTAGATCACTCTAGATGTAATTTAAATAAACACATTAAGATTTATGAACTTATTAGGTTAATATTAGTAGTTAGACTCTTAGATCAAGGTCTACTTGCTAACGTTGTTTTCACACACAATTGCTCCACGGAATCCCTCCGCAAGGTCTCGTGTTTGCTACTTATGTAAAGAGTCAAGAAACGATTACTTATCCCCTAACTTTCACTAGCTTTAGATTAAACCGACAAATCAATTTAGTTGGCCACCCAAACAATCTATCAATCAATCATGAATGTCATTAAGATCATTCCTATTAGTAAAAACAAGCGATAATTATGTGAAAAACTTCAAGATAGAATTGAAAACAAAAACTTAAATCATATTAAGAACTAGGAATTCATCCTCAATCAATAAGAAAATTAGCTACTCATGCTAAAAGTTCACACAAAGAATAAGAAAAGAAAAGTGTTGTGTGTGTAGAGAGGTATATATAAGATGTAGAAAACTTCTCTATTTATAGGCTTCAATATTCTCCAAATCTTCCAAGGAATAGAATCCTTTTCCTTTAGCAATTCAATTTCCAAATTCAAGTCTTTCTCTTCTTCCATCTTCTCTTTCCAAGTTTGAGCCCAATTCTCCATCCAATTCCTAGTCCAAGTCTTCACACCCATGAGAGAAGTCCATAGAAAATTATGGAATTTTTGCTCGTCAGGAAAAAGCGGTATTATGGGAATCCGGTAGGAATAGTCACCGCCGGCCACTGAAAATTTCTCCGTCAGTGGAATATTCGACGGAATATTCCGTCAGTCCACCGTTAGGACTAACGGTCAAAGTGGTCAAACCGTCAGTCCGCGTTAGTCAATCGGGTCAAACCAGATGGTGAGTCAGCTTCTGAGTCAGTCTTGCTAGGTGGCTGACTTGTCTTACTCATTTTGAGCTAGATCGGTTGGGCCGTGTTGAGTCGTTTGGATCGTTATCGGACTCTTTGGTCGACTCGTCGAGAGAAAAACCGGACAGACATTCCGTTTGTTTATAGGACATTTCAGCCGATTTCGAGCCGTTCTTTAGCTCCATCCTGCACAAATTCATCCTAACATACATCTAAAGGTTCAATGACTTCACTTCATTCACATTGATAATCCATGGCAGCAATTCCCACTTTCTCTGAATCGCAGCAACAATACTTCTTCATCCCTGCAATTTCAGTACCACCTTCCAAATCTCTTAGCAATAACCATCAATAGCTCCCACATCTTCCATCTCCAATTTCTTCTCCCTGTGTTGAATAACTTGCTCCAAACCGAGCTCGATTTCCCTGAGTTCTTCAAACCCATTTTTCATTCAGTGCTTCACTCAACGATTGTAGCTTCATTGATCACCAACATCAATTCTTCCAGGAGCTCAATCTTGACTCTTGCCTTTACTGTCACAGAACCCATTTTAATCTCCTCTTTCCCTGAATCGATTGCATCATTAATCCCCTGAGAGTCTTCTCCGATTCAACAGAACCACCTTCATCTCCAACACCCTTATTTCTGTTGCCTTCAATCGCCACCATACCCATATCTGTTCTTCTCAGATTACAGCCAAAACTCATTTCACCCATCTTCTCGACCTTCAACAGCAGCATCTATGAACATTGCCTCCAGATCGAACCCCAAAAACGCCATCAACTTCTCTCACCATGAGCTGAACACCACCGAAACCTTGATTCGAACTCTAATTGATCCACCAGCATCATCGATCTCATCTCTCTATGTTGATTCTCCTCTGTATCTCATCGACGGCAGTTTAACCTCTCAATTTCTCGATCGACACCAGCAAACCCATCACAGATTCTCTTCTCTGTGTTCCTCGATTTCGTCTCAATTTCTTGAACAAATTAACAGCAGCCATGGCTGCTTCTCTCAGACAAGGAAATTCAATAGCGAGTGCTATTTCACTTTTTCTTCCCAATTTCGGATGTGAAATAATTGAGAGAAACGCCTCTCGAATTTAGGGTTGTAATGGTTTGGGTGGATATTTGCACCCCTGGGATAGTTAAACCCTCTGATAAATGATAAGGGGTACCCTGATGACAACCCCCTTAGCCTTGACTGGGCTGGCTTTAGTACTCCTCCAAATTAGGTTGCCCCTTAACCTCAAGCTGGGCTCTATATATCAATCACCTGTAAAATGACCTTTTTGCCCTTTTTGCTCAAATTGGGTGATTTCTTCTTCTTTTCCTCAGTGCGACTCCAAAGTAGCTACAAAACTCAAAACAAGCGTAAAATATATAATTTACAAGAAAAATAGCGAGAGAAAGCATAAACAATAGATAGTCAATAGGATGTATTCTACACCTATCGATTCCCCCACACTTAGACTTTGCTAGTCCTCGAGCAAATCAAACTAAAAACTCACAACTTCAAAGCGTTCAAGCGTCCCAAGCATCAAAGAGCTATGAAGACATAGAGTTTCTGCATGCTAGTAATAAGAAGTTAGAAATACTAAAGAACATATTCTCGTTCTTAAATGTTGAGTGAGAAATAACCACACCATAATGAGAGAACGCGTGTTTGAGAAAACGATCAATAAGCATTTCGCCTCGACTTCGCCTCACCAAATAGGATTTTATGATAATTGCACTCAAAAAGACGGCTTTTTATGGTTCTCACATGTGTGCGGGTAGGAATGAAGAGATAATTCCTGCATCACGTTGAATGGTGGGAAGGACAACTTCCGAAATATTTTTAAAAACCCACATCTTTTAACATTTTGAAAAACCATTTTTCTGACGATCTCTAAGAAAGGAAATCAACCATTATTATCGAGGATGAGATTACTTACTCACCTTCACATCCGATCGCCAATTATGATAACACCACTCTCACGGCATCCAATAGAAACGTCTTCCGCTCCTCGTCTTTATCTTCTTGGTCTTCGTCTTCGGTTTCAACTTTTGATGATAAACTCTCGAATTTCGTAGATCCTTGACAATTTGTAACTCTTTTTACCTCAAAATCCTTGTCGCTTGAAACTACCTTATAGATTTTCCTTCCCCATGGGCTTATTAAAACAAAACAAATATTTCTCTTATTTTTTTTATTTTTTTTTATTTTTTTTTTAATACAAGAGAAATTAAATACAAAATAAACCATGGCCGTGGAAGAAGTATTTTACCGCTTGATTCTTCACAACTTGTACCGTCTTGAAATCATAAACTTCAAAAATTCTCACCTTTTGATTTTCTTTGCTTTCATGAATAAGTCTTTATACTTGGATATAGAATTACCTCATTGTATTGTAAGTCCTCAACTTATATGTAAAAATCCGCCCTTTGTATGTTGCTTTACTTGTATTTGAAATTTGCTCTTTTCCTCGTTCCGTTGCTTGTAAACCTTAAACTTTTCCAACTTTTCTTGTAGATTTTGATGTCGCTCCTTGTTGATGATGAGAGTGTTTCTATGGACCCGTTGTTGTCGCGAGAGAGAATGGTGCTAACTGCAAATCGAACTACAAGAAGGAAGCTTTCATCTATAGACGTCACCCTTATGATTGACAAAATTAGCACTCAAGAGATCAAAGAATAGTGCTTCTATTGGTGGGAGGTTGGGTAGCACACCATTCTACCCGGAATTTACTTACGGTGACACACACTCAAAAGAAGCTCTTTAGTAGATGGAAAAATTTCTGGTTGGTGCCTCACATGATATGAATACGGGTAGTCTCCACTAATGATTGATCAGCAACTCTAAAATGCATTTCTCCTGCACCAAATTCGCATCACCGGCATGATTAAATCCATTATTTAACACTCTAACAAACAAGAAATCCGAATGTAGTTCTCTAACACTTCCAAGTTCAATTATGTCGGTCAAAATCTCTATGTAAACATACCTAGAAGTATGCTAGTGACTCTAAAATCTCTAAAAGTTGAAGGTTTTAAGTAAAAACTTTTTTTTTTTTTTAAAAAAAAACTTTTTTAATTTTTTTGTAAATTTTTTAAATACATGCTTAACCACTCCCCCACACTTAAACCTTACATTGTCCTCAATGTAATTGAATCCTTCTAGTAAAGTCAAGGTGGGAAATTTTAACATGATAAGAAACAAGAAAAAGAAATAACAAAAAGCAAAAAGAATAAGAAATACAAAACCTATGGGTTGCCTCCCATTAAGCGCTTGTTTTAAAGTCGACGACCCGACTTAGCTCTTGCAAGATTCATTCCCCATATACTAATAATCGAAAAATTTGAGGATCCACCCATAATACTGTTTTTGCAAACAATAACTCCATACAAATGTTAGCACAAGAAAATAATAATGAAATTGTCGCTCGATAGCAATTTCCCCACACTTATTCTCGTCCACACTCGGAAGTGTATAAAGAACATAGAATTTGGGAACTTCCATGTATTCTTCTTGGCAAACCTGCATAGTGTTAGCATCAAGTGTTTCCAATGGTGGATATTTAGAAACAAAATCATCCAAAAATACTTTGAAGCACATACATTCAAACCAATAAGAGGTAAAGGAGAAGAATCAATATGCAAAGGGTTAGACAAACCTTGCACAATCTCTTGTATTATAGAATCCTCTTCATCCTTAAAAAATTGAGTGAATTACTTACCTCTTGTATATCGTGGTCCTCTATTAAACCTTGCAACCATTCTTCGTCGTTTTCTACCTTAACCAAAGTCTTGGCATCATTAAAATCATTCGCAAGTTCAATTGGGTCTTCCACAAAATCAATGAATGTGGTTTCATCCTCTAGCATCATCTCTTCAACATTCTCATCATCGGAATCGGGCCATTCACTAAAATGATTTTCATCGGTATAGATTGTAAGATCTTCATGTGCGGGTGTTACACCGTTTATAACAATAGGTAAGTCACACCCAATCTCCTCATTTCGAATAGGTGAAGGATCGTTATTATGATCCGGAGTTGGAATAACTTTATCCTTGTTACAATAATTTTCATAAGGTTCAAAATCATCATCGTAACCCATATAATAACGTTTTCACGCTCTATTCTTAAAGTTCTTTTAGCTTCAAGAATTTCTTCATCCGATGCTATGCCTTCATCGATCAATTGATAGAACCTTCTCTCAAGTTCCCTCAAACTAGGTTGCCTCGCACCAAGGAGATCATACATAGATTTAGAAGCATAACTATCCTCCCCTCTTAATGATTGTTCACTTACATACCCGTCATAAGGTTGTTGATATGTATGAGAATATCCATAAAGTCTGTATCCTAAGGATGGTTGGAAGTTGACATAATGTTGAGGTTGAAAACCGTATTGATTGTTGTAATATGCTTGCTCTTGTCCACCATACATGGAAAATGGCTTTGAAATAAGATTCTCAAAAACTTAAATTAGATAGAATCCAACAAAGCAAGAATAAAGCAAAAGAAAAAAAAAAAAAAAAAAAAACTAAAATCATCATTGCTCCCCAACGGCGCCAAAATTTGATGCGTGTCGTAGGTGCAATCAAATTAATCAATATTTCCACTCAATTAAAAATAATATAATGGAAGTCAAGTTCGTTCCCACGAGGAGCAAGAGATTCTAGTTGTAAAAATTGTCACGAAAGGGGGTGTAAAAAGCAAAAGAAAATAAACAAAGCAATTAAAAGATAAAGTTGAAAGCAATAAGAGAGACAAGACCAAGGAATCCTTCTTCGTTACGAAACAATGAATCAAGTTATGTTCTTTTCTACTTGTTATTAGTCACAAATTATCACCAACCGTAGGTAAAGCGACTAGATCGTGCTAAACCCCTAAATCCCTTGTATCCGGGGATACGAAGTTCTCGAATACGGATTCTATTTACCAAACCACCTAGTAGTAGATCACTCTAGATGTAATTTAAATAAACGCATTAAGATTTATGAACTTATTAGGTTAATATTAGTAGTTAGACTCTTAGATCAAGGTCTACTTGCTAACGTTGTTTTCACACACAATTGCTCCACGGAATCCCTCGCAAGGTTCGTGTTTGCTACTTATGTAAAGAGTCAAGAAACGATTACTTATCCCTAACTTTCACTAGCTTTAGATTAAACCGACAAATCAATTTAGTTGGCCACCCAAACAATCTATCAATCAATCATGAATGTCATTACACTACAAAAACAGGTCTTATTTGTGAGGGTTTTTTAAAGAGGGGCGTCACAAATAAGGGTTATTTGTGAGGGTTTATGTCCAACCGCCACAAATACCTAAGTTAGTCAAAGTCAAAGTCCAATTTGGTCGATTTCTAGGGTCCGACAAACCAAATTTTTCAGCCTTTTATATTTTTTCTCTTCTTATCTTCTTACAAAACAGATCGGTTTCCTCTTCTCCTACCTTCTGTTCTTATTCCTCGAGAGGTTTCCTTCTCTTACCTTCTCTCCATCTCGTCCATCTCTTCTGTAACCATCACTACTCTTGAGCTTACTCTCATATATTAATGATTTTTTTTCTTTTGCTTAATAAAACTTTTGATGATTTATTTCTTTGTTTTCGCAGGATCTTAAGGAGTCAATCGAAGTTGATTTTTCCCCTCTTTTTTTTGTATCAGTTTTAATTTTCGTTTCTTTGTTTAAGAGATGGTGGAGGTGTTGTTGCTGTTTGAGTTAAGAGGAAGAAGAATCGGGAAGCAGTGAGTTAGGGTTTTCTGAAGTTGGTTTGTTCTCTGAGTGGTAGAACGAGGATGATATCGAAGTTGTAACCACTTTGAAAATTAAGAGGGTTGTTGATGAATTGATGAGATGAAGCAGTTATGGTGAAGAATCACAAAATCAGGTAAATTAGGGTTCCTCAATTTGAATTTATTTCTTGTATATTGGATTATAATTGATGAAATCTTAGATGGGTATTGCTTGAATTGAAGTTGTGTTGATTAGGAAGAGTTTAATTTTATTTTCTTTGAGAATTAGGGTTTTCCTGTTCTTCCCCAAATCGAAAATTAAGGTTGGTTGAAAAGGAAAAATGGTTATGTGGTGAAGGAATTTGAAAATCAGGAATGGGGTTATTAGATTTAATTTATGTAGTTTAGGGTTTTGGTTGGATAGTGACATAGAAGATGGTTCTAATGGAAGAGAAGCGTGAGAAGATGTTAGAAATCTTTTATGATTCACAGGACTTCTATCTTGTCAGTAATCGATTACAATAGTCTAAATTGAGCTCGACCTAGTCTATATTGGATAATCAGATACGTTTTTCGTAGCGTCTATGAACTGTTTGTATAAATGGTTGTGTTGGTATGGGAATTGTTAGGTTATGTGTATATTCTGTTGAGTTTCTTTGTTTTTATGGTTGTCTTGCAGCAGAGACACTTATGATGTGTATGTTGCGCTGAATGTGTGTGTCTTGTTTTGTGTCTGTACTGATTTTCAGCTTAAAGAACTGGAGAAGTTGGGTCCTAAGAAGGGAGTTATCAGCCAATCTGTTAAAGATGTTATACAAAGTTTAGTTGATGATGACCTTGTGTTGAAGGATAAAATAGGAAGCTCTGTGAGTACCTGATATTTTCGATATATGATTGTTACTTACTTTAACTTGTTTTGCTACTGTGTATTTGCTCTTAAAGTTATTCTTGATGATGTTCTGTACTTATTTTTCCGGGATTTATGTGTTTCCAGATTTACTTTTGGAGTCTTCCGAGTTGTGCTGGAAATCAGGTGAAAAATGATATTATCGTGTTAGCTTCAGCGTAACTGATATTAATTTTAGTTAATTCTGTCTTCATTGAACAAGTGGTGGTGCTTTGTGTGTTGTCTTAGGAATGAATCTAGATGTATGCCTAGGATTTTACAGGTTATGAAATGAACTATTACTGGTGCTTGTTGTGTGTTGAGAACGGAAGAGCAAGTGTTTGTGCTTTGGATGCACACAGGTGGTATGACTGAGATGGAGAGTGGGAGCCAAAGTGATGAATGGCTTGCGATTGTGTTGTCGTGGCAAACAACAAGATGAGGTGCAGTTGGGTTGCAAGGATTGAGTAATTTTCGCATTCAAGAGCTAAGTGGGTTTATGTGGTTAATTAGCCAGCATTGCAAGTCTGGAGTGCAGGACAAGTGTTGAACTGAATGTTAGGGTTGGCATACTAATGCAAGTTTGTGTGACTGCAGAATGAACTTGAGTGGAAGCTTGTATGTTGTTAAAGCTGCAGCTGAGCTGAAGCTAGAATTGAATTGCAGCAGTTGGTGTTTAACTGATGCTGGTGGTGACTTGGTAAGAAGGCATGATGGAGTTGCAGGTGCAGTTGTGCAAAAGTTGGTTTGAGCAGAAGAATGTAATGGTGCTTGGACAAGAACCACTAGATGCAAAGATGATCCATCTTTTGTTATTTTTTTAGGATATGTAAGTTTCTATGGTGCAACAATGTAAAATTTTGTTATGAATAGTATAAGTTTTTGGTTCAGTGTGATTGATGCAAGTTTTGAAAATCTTTTTAATTTTTATGTGAATGGCTTAAGGTTTCTGAGAATTCTGTAATTCTGAGAATCTAAAATCCGTCACCGGAGAATAGTAATGTAGTTGACCGACGTCTCTCGCCAAGCAAAGAAAATATTTGTGACGGTTGACCAAACGTCACAAATGAGTTCAAACCGTCACAAAAACATTTGTGACCCCAAAGAGTAACGACGGATTTTCGACCGTCACAAATGGGTTTTTGTGACGGTCTTTTTGCTATTTGTGACGGTTTATGTTATTTGTGACGGTTTAAAAACCGTCACTAAAGGCCCTCTGTTTTGTAGTGTTAAGATCATTCCTATTAGTAAAAACAAACGATAATTATGTGAAAAACTTCAAGATAGAATTGAAAACAAAAACTTAAATCATATTAAGAACTAGGAATTCATCATCAATCAATAAGAAAATTAGCTACTCATGCTAAAAGTTCACACAAAGAATAAGAAAAGAAAAGTGTTGTGTGTGTAGAGAGGTATATATAAGATGTAGAAAACTTCTCTATTTATAGGCTTCAATATTCTCCAAATCTTCCAAGGAATAGAATCCTTTTCCTTTAGCAATTCAATTTCCAAATTCAAGTCTTTCTCTTCTTCCATCTTCTCTTTCCAAGTTTGAGCCCAATTCTCCATCCAATTCCTAGTCCAAGTCTTCACACCCATGAGAGAAGTCCATAGAAAATTCCAGAATTTTTGCTCGCCGGAGAAAAAGCGGTATTATGGCCTAATCCGACCAGGAATAGTCACCCACGCCACCGAAAATTTCTCCGTCAGTGGAATATTCGACGGAATATTCCATCGGTCCACCGTTAGGACTAACGGTCAAAGTGGTCAAACCGTCGGTCCGCGTTAGTCAATGGGTCAAACCAGGATGGTGAGTCGACTTCAGATCCAGGTCTTGCTAGGTGGTCGACTTGTCTTACTCAGTCGAGCTAGATGGTTTGGCCGTGTTAGTCGTTTGGATCGTTATCGGACTCACTGAGTCGACTCGTCTGAGAGAAAAACCGGACAGTATTCCGTTTGTTTATAGGACATTTCCCAGGCCGATTTCAGGCCGTTCTTTAGCTCCATCCCTGCACAAATTCATCCTAACATACATCTAAAGGTTCAACAGCTTCACTTCATTCACATTGATAATCCATGGCAGCAATTCCCACTTTCTCTGAACAGCAACAATACTTCTTCATCCCTGCAATTTCAGTACCACCTTCCAAATCTCTTAGCAATAACCATCAATAGCTCCCACATCTTCCATCTCCAATTTCTTCTCCCTGTGTTGAATAACAGCTCAAACCGAGCTCGATTTCCCTGAGTTCTTCAAACCCATTTTCCATTCAGTGCTTCACTCAACGATTGTAGCTTCATTGATCACCAACATCAATTCTTCCAAGAGCTCAATCTTGACTCTTGCCTTTACTGTCACAGAACCCATTTTAATCTCCTCTTTCCCTGAATCGATTGCATCATTAATCCCCCGAGAGTCTTCTCCGATTCAACAGAACCACCTTCATCTCCAACACCCTTATTTCTGTTGCCTTCAATCGCCACCATACCCATATCTGTTCTTCTCGGGGATACAGCCAAAACTCATTTCACCCATCTTCTCGACCTTCAACAGCAGCATCTATGAACATTGCCTCCAGATCGAACCCCAAAAACGCCATCAACTTCTCTCACCATGAGCTGAACACCACCGAAACCTTGATTCGAACTCTAATTGATCCACCAGCATCATCGATCTCATCTCTCTATGTTGATTCTCCTCTGTATCTCATCGACGGCAGTTTAACCTCTCAATTTCTCGATCGACACCAACAAACCCATCACAGATTCTCTTCTGTGTTCCTCGATTTCGTCTCAATTTCTTGAACAAATTAACAAAGACCATGGTCGCTTCTCTCATACAAGGAAATTCAATAGCGGCTGCTTCTTTTCTTCCCAATTTCGGATGTGAAATAATTGAGAGAAACGCCTCTCGAATTTAGGGTTGTAATGGTTTGGGTGGATATTTGCACCAAGGGGATAGTTAAACCCTCGATAAATGATAAGGGGTACCCCGATGACAACCCCCTTAGCCTTGACTGGGCTGGCTTTAGTACTCCTCCAAATTGGGTTGCCCCTTAACCTCAACTGGGCTCTATATATCAATCACCTGTAAAATGACCTTTTTGCCCTTTTTTCTCAAATTGGGTGATTTCTTCTTCTTTTCCTCCGTGCGACTCCAAAGTAGCTACAAAACTCAAAACAAGCGTAAAATACATAATTTACAAGAAAAATAGCAGAGAAAGCATAAACAATAGATAGTCAATAGGATGTATTCTACACCCTATCAACACGCGCGGTATTTACTGATTTGTCCTGGAGCGTAATGACCGACGTCCCTTAGTTCGGAATTTTAATATTTCTATCCCTTATTTTGTCAATCGCAATATAAGGATCCCCCAACATGGTATTGCTCCTATTATAAATCATCGTTATTCCTTTTAAAACGATAGGGATACAACTTCAGAATGGTCGGATAGACCGAGTAAAACAAAACCTTTCTTGGTAAAATATTAAAAAAATAATTTGAAAACTAGAAAGGGGTGAGGGATTTTGCTGGTTTGGTTGGTTTTATTACCACATGCCATTCAGCTTCCAACTATACTTCTTTAGATTCTTTTTAATTTATTTATTTTTTGTCTTCATTACCAAGCAGCAAACTTTGTTGTTTGGGTTGGTTTTATACTCAAGCGCCTAATGATCTTCTCTTTAACCATTGGACGGTATGATTTATTTTTTCGTTGGTTTTTATAAACCCTTTTATTTTGAATGAGTAGGATCAGTGCTATTATTGTCTCCCTTAGAAATTACTTTTTGACTTAATTAAATTGAAAATCCAGAAACCACTTTAACATCCTCTCGAGCCATTTCAACACTCAAGCTGCATCAATAATCTGCGCTCTGGTCAAGTTATATTTGATGTACTCATTGCTCAACATAAGTCTCATGCATCCTTCATGAGGGCCCAGCGGAGCATGAAAAACCTTGAAGTCGATAGGACAAGGGTTATCTTGTGGAACGGATATTTTCATATACTTGAAAGGGCGCAGTGGACAACTCATCATCAATGTTCGGCATATCTTTGAAGCTGTCAACACCTCCTGACTTGGCACCAGCATTATCCCCAGAAGACACCTCAACATGAGTTCTTTTCTTCATTCTACAATAAAAGACATGAGTTAGTACTTGTATAAAAACGCGTGAGATGTGTAGTCACACACGACAGAACACACATTCACGTTGGAATACACAAGGTTTGGTATTGGGTACAAACACCGGTATTGACCAAGTTTCAAGTCCGGTGTTGATCAAGTCTCAAATCCGGTGTTGATCAAGTCACAAGTCCGGTATTGCTAAAGTTTTAAGTCCGGTATTGATCAAGTCACAAGTCCGGTATTGCTCAAGTTTCAAGTCCGGTGTTGATCAAGTCACAAGTACGGTATTGATAAAGTCACAGTCGTATTGCTCAAGTTTCAAATCCGGTGTTGATCAAGTCACAAGTCCGGTATTGGTCAAGTCACAAGTCCAAGTATTGGTCAAGTTTTAAGTCCGGGTATTGATCAAAGTCACAAGGTGGTATTCGAATAAAACAGGCGCACGCAAATAGGCAGCCAGTGAAACACGTGGTCGACTTTTCGATCGTGCACGCGGCGGGTCCCACTTGATCCCGGTCCCAGATTAGTTGAAGAAGACACGGCCCGTCCCCAATCAAAGCTCTCTCCAGAAGAAGGCGTTTCAGCTCCAACACTTCAACGCTCTCCGTGGCTCCGCTCCTAAGCCGCTCAACGCTTTCTACAGGACCCACATTTACATTTGAGCACACAAGGTTCATTTTTTAAAAAACAAGCTTGCTCACATCGCGTCTCACGTTAGAGCTAAGCAAACAGCAAGGCCGGTGTTTGGTCAAAGCATCAAGTCCGGTGTTTAGTCAAGCTAGTTGGGTCGGTGTTTGGTCGAAGTAACAAGATGACACTCAAGAAATTACATCAACCATACGGTCAAAGTAGGCGCAGGACATGGCCGACGTTTGAAACGTGTACACGGTGGTCCCGCGTTTGATCGAAGCATGCACATCTGCCCATGTTCGAATCAAGCATGCTTACATCGGGTCCCACCTTCGATCAGCGGCACGTAGCGGACCCACGATTAACCAAAACAGCACATCAAGCCCACGTTTGATCAAGCAGCAAAGTAGCCCCACCTAACGAAACAGGCGTAACAATCCATCGAAGCAAAAGAAAGACCGACATCATGCTAGGGGAACACTCACCCTGGACGCCTCTTGAACGTGACATGCTCTAAGGACGGGATGACCTGTCTCTCTGGTAACATCTAACTTTGTCTCATAAGCTTTGTCTTTAATCTGTCACTATCTCATGCCTACCCCATAATGGTGTAACCATTACGTGCTAGGCAGGGACTTAATGTTGATGGTGGATTTTCATTTAAGGTTAAAATTGTAAAAGCCTAAAACTATGCTACCGACATATTGTAAAAGATAAAGCCATTAATAAGTGTTGGATACTCCCTCACTTAATTCACCTAGAATGGAGCATGTGGCAACAATCACATTCGTGAATACATGAAATTCATCCGGTTGGAGCATGTAGCAACAATCCCATATACCCTGTGAATTTCTAGCATTATTAATTAATGCGCAAGCGTAGCTTTGTATTTCGTACTCATTATCGGTGCGGCATGACGACCGAGTGTTGCTCTGATGAGAGCAACACGAACCTCCAAGCATTATAATGAAAGCATGTACGAAATACCGTACGGAGTTGTAACTCTCGGTGTGTTATACTAGCCCGATTGAGAACTCTCGGTGTGTTATACTAACCCGATTGAGCATCCGGATCGTCCGTATCGGGCGGATATGATCTCGATCATCCAACTCCACCAAAGCATGATTGGATGACTCAGATCAATTCCATAACCCCAAGCAGGTATGGAATATTCATCGCCGAACCAACGCGGGTCCGCATGGTCGGCCTCCCACCTAGCTTGCCAAAAAAACGTCCAAACCAGAGTTAAAGTATGGACGGAAACCCTAAATTAGGGTTTGCGGCACATTACATGTGTCACAAAAACAGTCTCAACCATCCATCTTCGCAGTATAAATGGAGGGTGTAGATGTAGATTCAAAGGGCCCGAGCATGTCAACACAATCACTTTGTGGCTCCGCCTACATACCCGACCAATCGGTCGGGACCAACCATGGTTGGTCATCTCGATCCGAACGCCCGAATCAAGCATGACGCACGACCTTGGAACCCAAAATTAGGGTTTTGAGCATCACGAGCGTCCATCTTCTCCGGCACGAATGGAGGGTCCCAGATTAGATTAAACAGGTCCGTTCATACCAAAGATGACTACCGTGGGCACGTCTATCCCCTCACTGATCGGGCCAAGGCATATCATGCCGGGCTATCCCAAATCGTCCGCCCAAACTAGCGTGGTCGCACCTCTTAAATTAGTAAATCGATCTCAACCACTCAACTTCACCGGACGATTTGAGTGGCTTAGATCACGTTTTCATGGGACGATCGAGTATAGGCGTGAATACCGGCCTATTACCTACACCTGCACCGATCGGCCAAGACCGACCAAGAATTGGTTGTCTTGGAACGCGCGCTTGAAGATGGCACGATTTGCGGCTTTTGCGGCACCAAATTTCTGTTGCAAATTGATCTCGACCACTCAACTTCACCGGATGAATTGAGTGGCCCAGATCACACTTTCACGAGACAATGAGGTATGGGCGCCTACACCGTCATGTTGTGTACACACATGCACGGTCGGCCCTGTCAAAATTGTATCCCATGCTTCGTTTCGACCAAGCTAAAGAGTGATGCTTGCGCACCTCTTCAAAAACCCTAATTCCATTAACGGTCGTAGATGAGTGTCTCAAAGATCATCTCGTCCGTCCAACTTCACCAGCTTGGTTATACAACCCTGGTCAGGAGTTAATTGGTCGGTGAGGCGTCATCACCCGTCACTTTACCACACCATGATGCGTACTCGCATAAAATACACACGATACTTCACAAGTATCAACTTCCCGAATAACGCAGTTATTCAATTTAAGATTACATGCTACTTTTTTGGGTCCCACGATCCAAACATTCCAGACATCAATCATGTCACAAACTAGGGGATATATACCGGGGTATTGGTCTGGCGGTTTACAGCGTGCAGCGTGCAACGCGCCATCACAAGAACGTGTCAGGAAGTCATGGACGGTTAGAGATGACAGGAGAAGTGGGCAAGCCTGGTCGTGTGACACTAACACATTACTCTACTACTCCATTACTCCACTTCCCACGAGAGACGTGAATAAGGCTCAAATGACTTGTATATATAGGTTCTCCTCCCTATTTTCCAAAAAAGGAGAGAAACAACACAAGTCCAGACGAGACAGAAAACCAAGTGTTAATACAAAACGTATTCAAACACCCAGAGCTTGCTTGCATCAGTCGTAAGCATGCTCACCTTTCTGTTATAAGTCATAAACAAGCCAACACCTTCACAATCTCAACACCTTCGTCGCTTCCCTCCCTAAGATCAATCCCATCTCCTTCATTTTGTGACCGAAACAAGTGTGGAACGGCCATTTCTTGGTTTAGGCCGGACTTGCACGATTGATTTCCAAATCTACAAGCACTCACCGCGCAAAGTGTATTTGTTTAGGGTTTAGATTCATTCTCATCCACACACCCCAAATTACCAAAACCGGCAGAATAGTTTTCACCCATAAACAATTGGCGACCACAGCGGGAGGTTAATCTCTCGGTTATAAAGTCAAAATCCGATTCAATTTTATCAATTTCAAAAAGGGTAGATCTTAGGACCAATTCAATCATCAATCCATTTCAAGATGGTAGAACTCAGGTCTGGATTAGCAATCAATTCTGATGGAGCTAGTGTGGATAACACTCCCGGTGTCGATGTACCTGTCAGTGGAGCTACCGTGGTTAATACATCTTATGGATCCGTCACTTCTTCCACCCGATGTGCGCGTAGCAGGAAATGTTCCATTAAGTGTAACACCTCCCATCACCAGAGCCAGAGCAGTCGCAAATCCCGGCATCTCATCAAGAGTAACACCTCTGGTAGTCACCAAAGCAACAACTTCCACTCATTCATCGGGACGGGGAGCCAGAGGGACGAGAGGAGGACCATCCCCCATTACCATTGCAGACTTTATGGAGAAGCAGGAAGTTCTTGCTAAGACTCAAACGGATATGGCCGCAACTCAGGAAGAGGTACTCACTTTTCTTAAGACATTAACTGATCGATTGCCATAAGAGCCGCGACAGCCCTTGAAGCAAAAAATGAACGCATTCAACGCACCGGAGAAGGTACTTCAGCGGCGCGGACCTCCATGGACCTGATCAAAGAAGCGACATCAGATATGAGCGGTCCTTTTATGGAGACTCCTACACTGGGGACTGATCCTCACAACGATACTCCTCAAGTCAATAGTTTCACTATGAACCAGAGGCCGGTAGATCGGGAAGCGGTTTCTCTAGTGGAAAGTTTATGCGAACTTTCACACCTCTCGAAGAATCAGCGCGCGGAGACGTTTTGCTGCAATTAACCAGAGGAAGGTCACGTCCGTGCCCTACATGTCACCACATGCATCAAGGATTCAGAGTTCAAGACGGCCCTTATCTACACAGGAGCGTCTTCGAATGTGATTACTCTCAGGACATCCAAGGTTCTCCCAGGCAAGGTCGTACGGAATCCTACCATAATGACGGACTTCGAGGGAAACCAAACCAGCACATATGGGAGAAGCTCCCGGAAATAATCAGACAAGTTCGTTGCATCCCACTCCCCACGTGGGCGTCAATTCAGTAAGAAGACCGGGTTGCATCATTGAGGGCTAAAACCCACGATGCATCTTTGCTGACGAAGCATTCTTCTCCATCCTGTGAAGCCATGACCCACGTTCACACGAAGAGGGAACAAACTTTTGTGGCGAGTCGTGACCAGAAAGGGAAACGGTATACCGACACTGCCATTATCAATTAATAAGGGAGACTGTTACCCAGTCTCTCCACCCAATGGAATACTACAACAGCAACGAACTACAAGAACAAGTGCTAGATGCTCCAACAGCAGTACCGCAAGATGGCACCAACTCCACAACCGATGAGATTGAAACCGTTGAGGAATCTCCTAGGCCTATCTCCACCAGCTCAACCTTGTGTACGGATAAACGCATGAAGCTCGTGGAACTTCTCAAAGAGTACCATGACATATTCGCTTGGAGATATGAAGAAATGCCGGATTTAGATGAAAATTGGTCACCCATCATCTACATGTCATACCTGGATCCAAGTCGGTTAAACAGGTGTAGTTCAGACACGAGGAAAATGGATAGATCAGGTGCTGCATAGACTTGAGAGACTTGAACAGTGATGCTCCAAAACGATCCTCCTCTACCTAACATCGACATGTTAGAAGATGCAACCAGCGGACACGGCATGTTCTCCTCCATGGATGGATATAGCGGCTACAACCGGATAAGGATGTACGAGCATGATGCAAGTAAGATAGCTTTTCGAACTCCTCTCTGAAATTTTTATTATACCATACTGCCATTTGGTTTAAAGAATGCCGGTGCAACATATCAACGCTCTATGGCGGCAATCTTCCACTGGAGCCGATACCTCAAGGAAGTGATCGAATTTAGGATAGTGTAAATAAGGTTGTCGTTCACTCGGACTTGTTGAAATCGATTTTAGGATTTAATAAACTAAAATAAAAGAAAAATATATACAAATATTGTCACAAGATGGAGAGAGTTACTGGGATTCAGGATTCCGCCAAACTCATAACAAAAGGTTCAAATATTAATTCTTTTAACAATTATAGCTCAACAAATAAAAACATGGACTCTTATTTTTGCCAAGGTTGATTCTCAAAATATTAGTTATAAATCGTAAGCATGGGACATCAAACATTTAAGCAAGCATGACCCATCTAATAAAATAATAACTAATTTAATCAAATCATAATTCAATTTTTAATCATTTGAAAGTCATAAAAAGAATTCATTAAAATTACCCATGTATGAAATTCGTCTCCCTCCGTCGTCCCAGTGATGGGTTCTAGCTCATCATGTTGGAAACACGCTCAAAATCCATTTTTATTGCTCAAAGGAGGTGTACAAATGATGAAGTGGAGAAAATGATAAAATCGGGTGTTTGCAACGATTATAAGTGTTGCAAACACTGTTACAAAGGACTGTCACAGTTAATTTTAAGTCTGCCTCCGTATTACGACCAACGACGAAGTGTCGTTGTCACTGTAGAAGAACGACGGTCCCTTGTGCGTTGATGTTCTTCGTGTTCTTCAATGGAAGCAGCAGCAGCAGAATACTCCAATTCGATTTTTATTGCTCTGTGGTTGCTCTAAAACCTCCCAAACTCTCCGTATATCTTCTACTCGACCCCAGAAACTTATAAATACTCGACAGGACCCAAGATAACTCCAGAATATCTTCTCATTACTCGGTGTTGAAAAAAATATTTTCGGGAATATTTTCTTCCCTGATTTAACTTCCCATGCTCCTGATGGCCGCTAACTTACTCCAAACACGCGTAAAACCTTCTTGCACGCTCCATAAAGTGTATCAAACCTTCTTGCACGCTCCACAAACCCTCGGCTACACACTCAGAGCTCGGAAAACCCGAGAGACTCTGTTTTCTTCCATACGAGATTCTAGCCAAATTTAGTCGAGCAAAAAGCCCGTACCGGCCTGTTTAGCCAAGAGGAACCAACCCAATTAATTCCAGCCCTTTAGTCTCACCGAAACAGGCTTAAATCGTCGACCCCAAATCTGCCAGGCGAGAATTATTTTTCCCGCCAAAAACAAAATTTGAAATGAAAAAGAAGGTCACCCCTTATCCAACAGCTGGGGGTGCGAATATCAGTTGGGTGCCCCTTAGCAATTGGGTTACCCCTTATCCAAAGTGGGAGTCCGAATAGCAAATGTCCTCCGGGGGTGTTCCGAGCAACTTTTCAAGCCGAATTTTCCAACAATCTTTATTTCCAAAAAATACCTACAAAAACACAAAATACCATAATAAGGACAAAAACGGGTACTAACAATACGAAACATTGAGGACAAATTAGACACATAAATGCGCCTATAAAATACCCCCAAACTTATTAATTTCTAGTCCTCGAGCAAATTTATTCTAAAAAATAAAAATCATTTGAACCCTAGGTGGCCCTAGTGGCGAAGTGTTGTCTCCGGAGGGTTTACCAGGAGGTGTACCCACAAAACCTTTACTCAGGACCTAGCTATCTACACGGAACCTTGGAAGGCACTAAACAATCTCCTTGGTTGGCATACTTATTGACTACGGGGAGGAAGTACCCGATGCGAAATTCCAATTGTTGTACACGAGTTTGCACTCAAGCATACTAAAATTCATATAAAGTGACAGAGCTCTACTCGAGATAGTCGCACTATGGACATCAATACCCGAGGTCAAAACTAATCACATGGATAGATCAAGAAGATGGATATAGAGAAAACATAGATGGTTTTGATGTTTACTAAGTGAACGGTGTTTCCCATAGTCTGTCTCAAGGCCTCCGCCAAAATGAACCTATCCTAATGGACTAAGATACTAGTTCGACTAATATCAACACACCGGCATATACAAGGGAACCAGTGGTCGATAATCTTAACTCTAAGTCAACACAACTGGCATTTACAAGGGTTCCAGTGGTCGACGTTATTGAATTTATTCCGGTTGGTCTGATGGTCTGGTCTCAATTTTTTTTATTTTTATTTTTATTTTTTTATTTTTATTTTTTTTTTGTATCTCAATCACTCTAATTCACCCTAGCATTGGTAACAACTTGATTCGTGGGCCCCACCTAATCACTTAGAGAAACATAGTTTAAAAAGAACAAAACAAAATAAAAATAGAAGTGAAAAGGACTCAACGAGATATGGTGAAACTATCATGTTATTTCTAACACCTGAGCTATGTGCTTTTATGAATAGACTCTTTAGATGTTGCCAACTAATCAGATTGGTTCCTCAACTCCTACAACCAAAATGCTTCCATCCACTTAGATTGGTTAGTGCCATCCTTAATAAGCATAAATTTCTAGGCTCTGGAGTTTATTTATTGCAACTAACAAAAAGTTTCTCCAGTTCCCATACCCTCAAACTTAAATCTAACATTGTCCTCAATGTTCTAAAGATGAAATTAAAAGCATGAACAATGAGAAACTGTCATCACTTGAAGAGTAAGGAAAGATATTACCGTGTTGCAAGAGCATGGGTTACCTCCCAAGAAGTGCTAAGTTTAAAGTCTTCAGCCAGACAATGGAAAGGATTAGTCACCTCGAAGAATCATAAAGCAACAGTCGGAATAACTGCGGGTCATTAGGATCAAAAAGTGCTAACCACAAGAAGAAGAGACTGCAACAGACCAGGAAGATATCCAACACACCCTTATCTATTTTTTTGTTTAAGACAACTACATCTAGTTGTGGTTCGGGTTCAGGCTCTATAAAAGGGTCTAGATAACATATTTTCATGGGTTGCGTTTCCTTATGAGTTAGATCCGAATGTTGAGGTTTTAGAGTCTGGAAAAACTCAAAAAACTTAGAAGCACATAATAATAACCTGAATAATTGAGGATCCTCTAAGTCAATCAGTTTTGACTTACACAGCTGACCACAATAAGATTGGTGGTCTTCCTTAAGCAAATGTGTCGACCCTAATATCCTAAAGTAATTAGGTTTAGTCTCAAAACTTAATAATTGACACATCCGAAACTTATACGTTCCCACAATTGGAAGGAAGTTTTTTGGTGGGAAAACAAAGTCAATCGTGGTATCACGGCTGGGTTAACCACATCAACCAGAGGATGGGTTTGAACAATCGAACTTCTTTATGGACACAACTAGGTTCGGGAAAAAGTGTATGAAGATAATCTTTTAAAATGGTTGAGGCACAAATGTCAAGTCCCAAGTTAGGGACCTTTCTAAGAGTTAAGGCACATGGAGAATGATAATCACCCCCAAACTTAGAGTTTTCAAAGTGTCTCTAAAAAGACTAGTCACAACTTCCCTAATTTCAAGGTTATCTGATTCCTGAAAATGGTCAATTGATTCTTCTAAGTCAGGTACATACTCACTCATCTCTACGAGTTCGTTTTCTTTTTCTAAGTCTATTGTTTCTAAATTGCTAGACTCAAAATATACTCGTTCCTCTAAACCATCATTGGCTTCGTAATCAAAAGGAAATACTACATCGTCTAAAACGGGGGTATCTCTAGTCAAATCCTCATCCTTTTGAATTGGTGAATAATTATTAAAATTATTTGGATTTGAACTAGGAATAATATTATCGTTATAAAGTTCAATTGGGGTAACAATTTCCTGATCACTATGCCTATTTATTTCAAATTCTTCATCAACACTATCCTCATCATAATCATCATTATAACAACATGAAAATGGTTGAACCTCATCTACACAAGTAGTGTTACTAATTCTAACCTCGTCATCCTGATTATAAAAATGGTCCTCATTTTCACGGGTGATATTGGAAAGAATGTATTGGCAATCAAGAGTAATTCGAGCAATTCTTTCTTCCGTCTTTAACTCTAACCTACGTGTTGTCTCAGCAAACTCACGTGTTGACTCAGTTAACTTACACGTTGACTCAAGTATCCTACGTGCTTCATCTAGAGAAGAGGAATTATAGGAATTTTGCTCGTATGACCGGTATTCATGTGAATAGTAATTGGGCTCACCGTGGTATGAGCCACGATCTTCAAAAGGTTGGCGTTCCCAACCACTATTCACATTCTGGTCATAAAAAGAGTGATGTCCATATTGTTCAGTTGGATATTCATATTCATTGTGATGGCTATTATAATACCAGTTTGACATCCTAATTGCAAGGGAAATCTACACAAACACAAATAAGGCTGACTTGACCACAACAAACTTACTGATTTCTAGCAAACAAAAAGCATGATGGCTCCACTTAGATTGTTTTCTAGACCAGCTTCTAATCGTTCGAAAGGGAATTCGTTACAATTTAAGCAAACCCCTATGGATCAATCCGAGTCAAAGTAAGTTGAATCAAGGCGAGGGAAGCTCAGTGGAGCTTTGATACCCAAGGCCTTACCGCTATTACAAGGCGGCGCAGTCACGCATTCAACTTACGAAACCATCATGAACTTCGAAGTATGCTTAAAGAGTAACCAATATTTTTCGAATGACTTTCCTATTAAGATCGTTACCCTATCGGTCTCGTTCTACTCAAAATTTTAGGCTTAGGTTCGTGTTTGGTTTCGTTTTCCTAAGGCGGGCAAGAAGAGAACGGTGATGAAATCCGAACTCTTATCTTGTATGGCCAGTCCTTGCCCTTTACTAGGAAATTAAAGCGCCGATTCAGTTCCTCGACATATATTCACACGAAATCATCCAGTAAACCCGCTGACAGGGGATTTGCGGGTGTTTAGAATTCTTACCTCCCGTTCCAGAGGGGGGATGAACCGTTGAAGTCGACTCGGGTCACGAATCCTATGTCGTGTACGAACCCGAGGGGCCGAGGTGATATCGCAATCATCGTCCTTCCCTGTGCAGTTTATATATAAATTACCCTTCCTTAGGGTTTAAAATCAATAATGTCTGATAGTCCAAAAAGAAAAATACAAATTACAAAAATAATTACCTAATTACAGTTTCTAAAAAATAATAATAATAATAATAATAATAATTAATTACACTATATACAAAATTTTCTTCTTCACTCCGTTCGGATCTCTCTTTTCTTTCCTATTTTTTTGCTTTGCTTTTCAAAGACTTTCTCTTTTTCTTTCGCTCCACTCCAAATCAAAGAAAACAGAAATACCAAAACGCGTAAAAAAAGAACAAAAATAATAACAAAAAAATTAATAACAAAACCTAAAAAACAAATCTATACACAAGTCCGCGTCGGCGGCGCCAAAAATTGATCGAATTTAGGATAGTGGTAAATAAGGTTGTCGTTCACTCGGACTTGTTGAAATCGATTTTAGGATTTAATAAACTAAAATAAAAGAAAAATATATACAAATATTGTCACAAGATGGAGAGAGTTACTGGGATTCAGGATTCCGCCAAACTCATAACAAAAGGTTCAAATATTAATTCTTTTAACAATTATAGCTCAACAAATAAAAACATGGACTCTTATTTTTGCCAAGGTTGATTCTCAAAATATTAGTTATAAATCGTAAGCATGGGACATCAAACATTTAAGCAAGCATGACCCATCTAATAAAATAATAACTAATTTAATCAAATCATAATTCAATTTTTAATCAGTGCAAAAGTCATAAAAAGAATTAATTAAAATTACCCATGTATGAAATTCGTCTTCCTCCGTCGTCCCAGTGATGGGTTCTAGCTCATCATGTTGGAAACACACTCAAAATCCATTTTTATTGCTCAAAGGAGGTGTACAAATGATGAAGTGGAGAAAATGATAAAATCGGGTGTTTGCAACGATTATAAGTGTTGCAAACACTGTTACAAAGGACTGTCACAGTTAATTTTAAGTCTGCCTCCGTATTACGACCCACGACGAAGTGTCGTTATCACTGTAGAAGAACGACGGTCCCCTGTGCGTTGATGTTCTTCGTGTTCTTCAATGGAAGCAGCAGCAGCAGAATACTCCAATTCGATTTTTATTGCTCTGTGGTTGCTCTAAAACCTCCCAAACTCTCCGTATATCTTCTACTCGACCCCAAAAACTTATAAATACTCGACAGGACCCAAGATAACTCCAGAATATCTTCTCATTAGTCGGTGTTGAAAAAAATGTTTTCGGGAATATTTTTTTCCCTGATTTAACTTCCCATGCTCCTGATGGCCGCTAACTTACTCCAAACACGCGTAAAACCTTCTTGCACGCTCCATAAAGTGTCTCAAACCTTCTTGCACGCTCCACAAACCCTCGGCTACACACTCAGAGCTCGGAAAACCCGAGAGACTCTGTTTTCTTCCATACGAGATTCTAGCCAAATTTAGTCGAGCAAAAAGCCTGTACCAGCCTTGTTTAGCCAAGAGGAACCAACCCAATTAATTCCAGCCCTTTAGTCTCACCGAAACAGGCTTAAATCGTCGACCCCAAATCTGCCAGGCGAGAATTATTTTTCCCGCCAAAAACAAAAATTGAAATGAAAAAGAAGGTCACCCCTTATCCAACAGCTGGGGGTGCGAATATCAGTTGGATGCTCCTTAGCAATTGGGTTACCCCTTATCCAAAGTGGGAGTCCGAATAGCAAATGTCCTCCGGGGGTGTTCCGAGCAACTTTTCAAGCCGAATTTTCCAACAATCTTTATTTCCAAAAAATATCTACAAAAACACAAAATACCATAATAAGGACAAAAACGGGTACTAACAATACGAAACATTGAGGACAAATTAGACACATAAATGCGCCTATCAGGGAGCAGCCTCAAGAAGATAACGATGTCCACGCGTCATATTGAGCAAGATCCAGGCGAGTCACTCTATCAGACAGTGGTCGAACAAGATCCGGGCGAGTCACTTAATCAGACAGTGGTACATGTCTATCATGCTATGTTGGAGAATCCGCGCTTTTGGTCATCCTCTGGAGGTGTTGAATGCTCATCTACAACAACATATGCCCTGATAGAAAGAACCAGGCCTGCCGGTAATGAAAAGCCTCATAATGTTTGTAGGGGCATATATCTCACCAACATGCGATACAACCTTGACCTTTTGTAAGCGGTTCACAAGAGAAGCAAGAGGAAAACCACCGAGATACAACATCATGCGCGTCCGTAAACTCCAACTCCAGTACCACATGCACGACTCCCACAATGATGAAACAATGTCCAAGATATTCCATAACTGGCTCGACAACAACCACTACAAACAAACCATGTAAATCACGCTTGGGATCGAGGCTCAAAGCATGAAGTTCCTTCACCGTCGATCAAGGAATTCTTCAACATGAGAGAGATGGTCAGTCAAGAAGCATGGAATTCGCAAGGGTAAATCGAACTAAAGAGGGAAACACTTCAATGCTTCCTCTAGCGAGAAAGTCGCTTCAATGGTCTATTCAAGAGCTGCCTCAACGCTCTCTCCGGGACCCACGTTCTCTTCAGAATCCTTCTTCAACACTCTCTCCAGGATCCACCTCAACGTTCGCACCAGAAACCACTTTAACATCCTCTCGATCCGTTTCAACACTCAAGCTGCATCAATAATATGCGCTCTGGTCAAGTTATATTTGATGTACTCATTGCTCAACATACGTCTCATCCATCCTTCATGAGGGCCCAGCGGAGCATGAAAAACCTTGAAGTCGATAGGAGAAGGGTTATCTTGTGGAACGGATATTTTCATATAGTTGAAAGGGCGAGGTGGACAACTCATCATCAATGTTCGGCATATCTTTGAAGTCGTCAACACCTCCCGATTTGGCACCAAACATTATCCCCGTAAGAAGACATCTCAATATGAGTTCTTTTCTTCATTCTATAATAAAAGACATGAGTCAGTACTTGTATAAAAACGCGTGAGATGTGTAGTCACACACGACAGAACACACATTCACGTTGGAATACACAAGGTTGGTATTGGGTACAAACACCGGTATTGACCAAGTTTCAAGTCCGGTGTTGATCAAGTCTCAAGTCCGGTGTTGATCAAGTCACAAGTCCGGTATTTCTCAAGTTTTAAGTCCGGTATTGATCAAGTCACAAGTCCGGTATTGCTCAAGTTTCAAGTCCGGTGTTGATCAAGTCACAAGTCCGGTATTGATAAAGTCACAGGTTCGGTATTGCTCAAGTTTTATGTCCGGTATTGATCAAGTCACAAGTCCGGTATTGGTCAAGTCACAAGTCCGGTATTGCTCAAGTTTCAAGTCTGGTATTGATCAAAGTCACAAGGCTGGTATTCGAATAAAACAGCGCACGCAGCGTGGGGCCGGTTTTCAGTCGAAACACGTGGTCGACGTTGAGTCAGGCACGCGCGGGTCCCACTTGATCCCAGCCCAGATTGGTCAAGCGCATACGCCGTCCCCAATCAAAGCTCTCTATCCGGAAGAAGGCGTTTAGCTCCAACACTTCAACGCTCTCCCGGCCTGCTCCTAAGCCGCTTCAACGCTTTCTACAGGACCCACATTTACATTTGAGCACACAAGGTTCATTTTTAAAAAAAACAAGCTTGCTCACATCACGTCCCACGTTCGAGCAAAGCAAACAGCAAGGCCGGTGTTTGGTCAAAGCATCAAGTCCGGTGTTTAGTCAAGCTAGTTGGGTCGGTGTTTGGTCGAAGTAGCAAGATGACACTCGAGAAATTACATCAACCGTATGGTCAAAGTAGGCGCAGGACATGGCCGACGTTTGAAACGTGTACACGGTGGTCCCGCGTTTGATCGAAGCATGCACATCTGCCCATGTTCGAATCAAGCATGCTTACATCGGGTCCCACGTTCGATCAAGCAGACGCAGCGGACCCACGATTAACCAAAACAGCACATCAAGCCCATGTTCGATCAAGCGGAGTGCAGTAGCCCCACGAACGAAACAGGCGTAACAATCCATCGAAGCAGGCAAGACCGACATCATGCTAGGGAACACTCGCCTGGACGCCTCTTGAACGTGACATGCTCCAAGGACAGGATGACCCGTCTCTCCTGGTAACATCTAACTTTGTCTCATAAGCTTTGTCTTTAACTGTCACCATCTCATGCCTACCCCACAATGGTGTAACCATTACGTGCTAGGCAGGGGACTTAATGTTGATGGTGGATTTTCATTTAAGGTTAAAATTGTAAAAGCCAGAAAACTATGCGCTGACATCTTGTAAAAGATAAAGCCATTAATAAGTGTTGGATACTCCCTCACTTAATTCACCTAGAATGGAGCATGTTCCAACAATCCCATTCTGTGAATACATGAAATTCATCCAGGTTGGAGCATGTAGCAATAATACCATATACCCTATGAATTTATAGCATTATTAATTAATGCGCAAGCAGCCTTGTATTTCCTGTACTCATTATCAGTGCGGCATGACGACTGAGTGTTGCTCTCAGTAGAGCAACACGAACTCTCGGTGTGTTATACTAGCCCGATTGAGCATCCAGACTGCCCGTATCAGTCTGGATATGATCTCGATCATCCAACTCCACCAACATGATTGGATGACTCATATCAATTCCATAACCCCCAAGCAGGTATGGAATATTCACTGTCGAACCAACGCGGGTCCCGTATGGTCGGCCTACCGGCCTAGCTTGCCAAAACGTCCAAACCAGAGAAGTATGGACGGACACCCTAAATTAGGGTTTGCGGCACATTACATGTGTCACAAAACAGTCTCAACAATCCATCTTCGCAGGTATAGATGAAGGGTGTAGATGTAGATTCAAAGGGCCCAAAGCATGTCAACACAATCACCGTGGGCCCTCCTACATACCTGACCAATCGGTCAGGACCAACCATGGTTGGTCATCTCAATCCGAACGCCCGAATCAAGCATGACGCACGGCATTAGAACCCAAAATTAGGGTTTTGAGCATCACGAGCGTCCATCTTCTCCGGCACGAATGGAGGGTCCCAGATTAGATTAAACAGTCCTGGCCATACCAAAGATGACCACCGTGGGCCCGTCTATCCCCTCACCTGATCGGCCAAGGCATATCATGCCTGGCTATCCCAAATCGTCCGCCCAAACTTAGCGTGGTCGCACCTCTTAAATTGCAAACTGATATCAACCACTCCACTTCACCGGACGATTTGAGTGGTTAGATCACGTTTTAATGGGACAGTCAGGTATAGGCGTGAACACCAGTCTATCACCTACACTCCAGACCGATCGGCCAAGACCGACCAAGAATTGGTTGTCTTGGAACACGCGCTTGAAGATGGCACGATGTGCGGCTTTTTGCGGCACCAAATTTCTGTTGCAAATTGATCTCGACCACTCAACTTCACCGGATGAATCGAGTGGCCCAGATCACACTTTCACGAGACAATGAGGTATGGGCGCCTACACCGTCATGTTGTCTACACACATGCACGGTCGGCTCTGTCAAAATTGTATCCCATGCTTGGTTTCGACCAAGCTAAAGAGTGATGCTTGCGCACCTCTTCAAAAACCCTAATTCCATTAACGGTCGTAGATGAGTGTCTCAAAGATCATCTCGTCCGTCCTACTTCACCAGCTTGGTTATACAACCCTAGTCATGAGTTAATTAGTCAGTGAGGCGTCATCACCCGTCACTTTACCACACCATGATGCAGTACCTGCATAAAATACAAACGATAGTTCACAAGTATCAACTTCCTGAATAACGCAGTTATTCAATTTAGCATTACATGCTACTTTTGTGGGTCCCACGATCCACACATTCCAGACATCAATCATGTCACAAAATGGGGGATACATACTGGGGTATTGGTCTGGCGGTTTACAACGTGCAACGCGCCATCACAAGAACGTGTCAGGAAGTCATGGACGGTTAGAGATGACAGGAGAAGTGGGCAAGCCTGGTCGTGTGACACTAACACATTACTCCACTACTCCATCACTCGACTTTCTCCACTTCCCACGAGAGACGTGAATAAGTCTCAAATGACTTGTATAAATAGGTTCTCCTCCCTATTTTCCAAAAAAGGAGAGAAACAACACAAGTCCAGACGAGACAGAAAAAACCAAGTGTTAATACAAAACGTATTCAAACACCCCGAGCTTGCTTGCATCAGTCGTAAGCCTGCTCACCTTTCTGTTACAAGTCATAAACAAGCCAACACCTTCACAATCTCAACACCTTCTTCGCTTCCCTCCCTAAGATCAACCCCATCTCCTTCATTTTGTGACCGAAACAAGTTTGGAACGGCCATTTCTTGGTTTAGGCCGGACTTGCACAGATTGATTTCTGACTCTACAAGCGCTCACTGCGCAGTGCATTTGTTTAGGGTTTAGATTCATTCCTCGTCCACACACCCCAAATTACCAAATCCGGCAGGAATAGTTTTCACCCATAAACAGATGGGTCTACATATACAAGGCTCGCCTCAAGAGTAACAAAAATTAGTTTACATGTTAAAAATAATATTCATGAAAATGTTAATGGTTAGAAGTAAGAAAACATCGGAAAAGATATCGTGCACAGCCTGTCATGTTTTGTTGAACAATAACTTTAACCCGAGTTGTTCAGCAAATAGGTATAAGTGGTAATAGGTGGGTGATAACTAATATTAAAATTCATTAAAGCTCAGAATTCCCTTGGACGGCTGAAAACACTTTACTGGAAACAAAAAATATACTGAGAAATCTCCCCCAAGCGAAAGTGAGCTTCATAAAAAGAAAATATAACTCAGCAGCAGATCTCATGTCTAAGGAAGCAAGAATCCAAAAACTGCAGCATATGTCCTTAGAAGTGCAACAACAAGTACGGAATGCTAGCTCTTTATCCAATATTTTCGATAAAAATGATATTGTAAACCTGTTGTACTATATTTGCTAGCTAATATAAGTCCTTTTCTGATCAAAAAAAAAATTCATTAAAGTTATATATATATATATATATATATATACACCTTACATGTAGTGCTGCTACACCCTCTGTGGCGTTTAACATAACATGAGAAAGTTGAACATCGCATCAATTTCTTGCGTTTAACCAGTTTGATAAACTAAACATTTTTACTGTCGATGTCGATCATCGTATCGCTTCTTCCGTATTGATAGAATTCCATGCATGGAATCATGCAATGTTAACATAAGAGTCTTTTGCAATAAGGAAAGTTTGATGTGGTAATCTTGTTACTATTACTTGATGAAGAAATTCTAACATACTCATTCGAAACCAGTTTCGAACATACTCGTCCAGAAATACCATAATTCACAAATAATGAGACACTATTGTTCCAACACTATTTTAGGGATGATGGAGTTGCACAATGAAGCGTCCAATATGACGTTTACAATCCATATTAATTAGGCCACTTTATCGCTGACATATTATGGTGAATCACTTTTAGTCCATTGTACTTAATAATACAATCAATATAATAACGAGGCGAGCATCCTCTCATCTCCGTGATTTTTATTTTCCGGTTAACATAAATTATTTTTGCAGAAATCTTGAAAGGGAAAAAGTACTTATCATTATTACAAGAAAAGATGTGATTTTGAGGTTATCCGGTTGAGTTAACTCCATTTATTAGGAGGATTATGATTTTTTTGGATTTAAATTATTACATTTCTTTAAAATGATAATTGCATGTTGAGTAATTAGTATATACTAGAATGTTAGACATATAGAGAACTTTACTTATAATCATATACTATATACAATAAGTAAATTAAACCGGGGTAGAAAAGGTTACATGTTTACAAGAAACCAAAAATAAATAAATCCAAAACCTAATTCGGAAAAATAAATAGTTCCTATGCATTTTAAACTACTATAGTCCAATTTTTAGTCCAATCTTCGCACAAATGCAGACGATATCACGTTTGGAATTAAAGAAAGCTAAATATAAGGCGTTAGATTTAACTTGGACAATGACTCAAGGATACTGAGCCACTTTTCTATAACAACAAAAGTGTGACGGATCGTAAAATGACGCATAAATTTCCATGGCGCGCAAGCCATGTATACTCCCTAATACGCCACTTTGATGCTAGTGATCGGGCCGTAAAGCTGGTTTTCTCGCAGGAAAAATGCAAATCCATTTGCCTTTGCAAGCATGTTCTGCACGCATGATGCCTTAGACTTAGCTTCCACATCATTCCGACTCACCCTTGTTCTTCAAAGGGTATGATCCATAGAGGGTAATACTAATGCATTATTACGTACATCACTGGCTTCCGAGTCTTACCCAGGCATAACACATGCCTTGGACTTTGCACATAGGACATTGCAAACCTATGTATGCTTCCTTAATTTACTTGATCATTGAGATGAATGCATGCACTTATCTTACTTGTGACAAGGGTGATCCAGATAGTCTCATGTCGTTCTTTCCTTGCATCATCCATGTGGTTCAAGTGGCTTATGCAAGATCCCATAATTTGCATAGTGCACCCATACGTTGAGCAACTGGATAGTAAGTATGAGCATCCAAGGAGTTGATGAATATGACGTTAAACAAAATAGTATGCCTAAACTTCGTAATAAAACACATGAAGACAAAAAATTTTATCAATATTAGTACCATGAAATACTTTATTTCTTCAAGTAAAAAATATTTTGCTTATTAGCCTATGACCTATAGATTCGAAACAATGCTCAAAATAAAATATATTTTTGAATGATATGGTAGCGGCATAAGATGCAAAATTTTATTATATGTCAAGGAAACGGAGAGAGAAATTACTCCAATTTCATCATCAACCTCAAAAGAGGTTTGATTATTTCACCCACTTCATCTAGAATATTTGATGCCTCAACTCTCTTTTTTACTTCCAATTAATGATTTTAATTTTATAAAGTTTTCTGAAGATTTCACAGAGTTTCGCTTCACCTCCATAATTCCCTTTCTCATGTTAAACTTTGTCTAACCATGCGTGCAATATGGATTGATCGGTATTATAAGTGACGAATGTGAAACCAGAACCAAATAAGAAGTCGATATTGATGTGAGTAATTCCTTCAACATTATGATACACAAAAAAACTTTAAAAACTTATGTAATGTTTCTGATTTTCAAACTGGAGGATACTCACGGTTATATGGGGTTGAATTTTGGTTAAGGGGGTATAGTTTTAAACAAGCTTTATAGAGGTTGTAAATTTCTTCTTTTATCTTTTTTAGGTTTAAATGAAGAATCAACTAATGGAGGAAGAGAAGAAACCAAAAGTATCAGATGTGGGTGCATGGGGAATGAACGTAGTTAGAATTATAATGGCTAATAAACAACTTATATCTTCTCATGCATGGTTACACCTTTAACTTCAGTCTGTCCCTATCCCTTTTCTATAATTAGATTGATTAGATTTGAAATCATTATTATCACTTCCATAATGAGAGTAAACCATCAATTTGTTAATAAAGGATAGGGATTGGTTTTCACTATAACAGTCGGCATTGGTTTTCATATGAATGCAATACCGAAGGTATAGTCGACATTGTTTTGTGGATGCACCCGATGCCGACAGTCTTAACCGGTACATCTTTTTTGTTAAATACAATGCTGACTTAATACTAACACTAAAATATAAAATCAAAAGCATTGCAGGCATCAGTAGATCGTTATTGTTTGAGTGGTTGGGGAGGTCATGTATACGATCTTGTCACACCAACTAAAATGAGAGAATCAACACTGAAGGGAAGAATGGAATGAGATAATGTTACTATGATGTTCACTTTCCATGTTCCTGTATCCTGTCTTTTTATCCTTGAATGTGCACTTTTTCTTTCCCTCGAGTTAGATCAAAAAGAATACCAAAGGCGTAAAAAAGAAAACATTAAATAAATGAATATGGGGAATTAGCCTAGTAACCTGCAGTTATTTGTGTGTTGTGCTTTACAATATGTACTTGTCCTTCATAATTATTTTTTATTAACGTAATAGGATATCTTGTCACTTATTTTGGTTATTTATTAAAAAAAAATCTAAAGTTTAATCCAACACATTTGGGATACTCAAGAGTAATTTAGCAATTACCAAAAAAAATTTGGATAAGGGGTTTTTGATCAAATAACTTCATAATGTTTTTCTTTTCTTTTTTAGGATCCCCCAATTTGTGGCGGTGGTTCAAAATTTTCATAAAAAGATCATGTTGACCAATCAAAATCAAACATGTGAATGTACTACTTTAGTCCGATCCCACTTTAACACTTCTCTTCTTCTTTCACATGTGACAGACGATAAAATTGACACTGATTTTGTCTCTTTATGGTTCCACAATTGTGTAAACCAACATAACAAACTTAATTACAAAATAATGCTAGTTTTAATTCCACAACAATATTTATAAACAATAGTCTAGGACAAACTCAGAAAACCAAAAAGTTCATCTTCACTTACTGTATGTGAACAGTGCATAAGGAGTGTTAACTTTATAATAGTAATAGATATCATTTAGGCTTTTCTTTTTCCTTTTCAACAATATCAATAATAATCATTCGTTTTACCATATATTTATCTAAAAAAGAAACATGTATATATTTCAAATATATTTTTGTCTTTCCTTTCGCTGATTAGTTATTAATGTCTTTTAGATTTCGGTTGACATTATATAATAAATAGTGTAACTTGAACTTATTTATTACAAGCTCAAGTTAATCTACAAAACCAAATGACTATTATTCCTAGTCATATTATTATAATATATGGAATTACTTTAATTTGTGCTTGTTTATGGGTGAAAACTATTCCTGCAGAATTTGGTAATTTGGGGTGTGGATGAGGAATAAATCTAAACCTTAAACAAATGCACTGCGCGGTGAGTGCTTGTAGATTCGAGAGATCAATCTGTGCAAGTTCGGCCTAAACCAAGAAATGGCCGTTCCAGACTTGTTTTGGTCACAAAGTGAAGGAGATGGGGTTGATCTTAGGGAGGGAAGCGAAGAAGGTGTTGAGATTGTGAAGGTGTTGGCTTGCTTATGACTTATAACAAAAAGGTGAACATGCTTGTGATTGATGCAAGCAAGCTCTGGGTGTTGGAATACGTTTTGTATTAACACTTGGTTTTCTGTCTCGTCTGGACTTGTGTTGTTGTTTGAAATAGGGCGGAGAACCTATTTATACAAGTCATGAGCCTTATTCACGTCTCTCGTGGGAAGTGGAGGAAATGGAGTGATGGAGTAGTGGAGTTGTGCGTCGGTGCCACATGACCGGTCTTTCCCACTTCTCATGTTCATCTCTAACCGTCCATGACTTCACGACACGTTCTTGTGATGGCGCGTTGCACGCTGCACGTTGTAAACCGCCAAACCAATACCCCAGTATGTATCCCCGGTTTGTGACATGATTGATGTCTGGAATGTGTGGATCGTGGATCCACGAAAGATAGCATGTAATGCTGAATTGAATAACTGTGTTATTCAGGAAGTCGATACTTGTGAAATACCGTGTGTATTTTATGCAAGTATTGCATCATGGTGTGGTAAAGTGATGGGTAATGACGCCTCACTAACCAATTAACTCGACCAGGGGGTGTATAACCAAGTGGTGAAGTTGGACGGATGAGATGATTTTTGAGACACTCATCTGCGACCGTTAATGAAATTAGGGTTTTGAAGAGGTGTGTAAGCAACACTCTTGACTTGGTCGAAACCAAGCATGGGATACAATTTTGGCGGGCCGACCATACATGCGTGTAGACGGCATGACGGTGTAGGCGTCCATGCCTCCATTCCCTCACGAAAGTATGATCCGGGTCACTCAATTCATCCGGTGAAATCGAGTGGTCGGGATCAATTTGCGATAGAAAACCAATGCCGCAAGGGCCGCTCATCACGCCCTCTTCAGGCGCGCGTTCCAAGACGACCAATCTTGGTCGGACTTGGTCGGTTGGCCTGGCGTGAAGGTGGTAGGCTGGTGTTCACGCCTATACCTGAATATCCCATTAAAACGTGATCCGAGCCATCCAAATCGTCCGGCAAAGTTGAGCGGTCGAGATCAGTTTGTGGTTTGGGAGGCGTGGCCATGCTAGTTTGGGCGCACGTTTTGGATTAACCAGGCATGGTATGCCTTGGCCGAACACATGAGGAGGTAGATGGGTCCACGATGGTCATCTTTGGTATGGCCAGGACACATTTAATCTAATCGTGACCCTCCATTCGTCTTAGGAGAAGATGGACGCGCGTGATGGCTTGAAACCCTAATTTTGGCTTTCAAAGCCGTGCGCCATCTCTTGTTTGGGTGACAATTTTGTCACGACAAAACATGGTTGGTTTTGACCGATTGGTCAAGTGTGTGGCGAGCCCACGGTGCTCGTGTTGACATGCTCTGGGCCCTTTGAATCTACATCTACACCCTCCATCTATACTGCGAAGATGGATGGTTGAGGCTGCTTTGCAACACATGTAATATGCCGCAAACCCTAATTTAGGGTTTTCCGTCCATAATTCTTGGTATGAACGGTTTCTTGGCAAGCTAGGCCAATGACCGACCATGCGGGGTCGGCCGTGGGTATTCCATACCTGCTTGGGGGTGATGGAATTGATGCAGGGTCATCCAATCATGCTTATGGAGTTGGATGGCTGCGATCGAGATCATATCCGGTCTTGTCTGGTCGGTCAGGATGCTCAATCGGGCTAGTATAACACACCGAGAGGGGCTCAATCGGGCTAGTATAACACACCGAGAGTCAGCCTGTACGGGTATTTCGTACATGGTTTCATTATAGTGCTTGGAGGTTCGTGTTACTCTGTAATAGTAACACTCAGTCGTCATGCCACACTGATAATGAGTATTTGGAAATACAAGGATGATATGAAATTCACAGGATGGGATTGTTGCTACATGCTCCAACCTAGAGGAATTTCATGTATTCACAGAATGGGATTGTTGCTACATGCTCCATTCTTGGTGAATTAAGTGAGGGAGTATCCAACACTTATAAATGGCTTTATCTTTTACAAGATGTCAGCGCATAATTTTTCTGGTTTTTTTTACAAATTTAACCTTAAACGAAAATCCACCATCAACATTAAGTCCCCTGCCTAGCACATAATGGTTACACTATTGTGTGGTAGGCATGAGATGGTGACATATACAAACGTAAGAAGACAAGATAAAGAAAGTCTAGCTGGAGGGGTTCCGGCCGTGGGTAATCCTCCATACCTGTGTGATTACAAGTCTTGGACAGACCGGCTTCCTCCCTTAGGTGCTTGAGCTAGGGGTAGGATTCTTCTTCAGCTGGAACTCAGGTGTGAGTGCTTTACACACTGCTTAGGTTGAATCGCTAGAATGGGATGACCTCCGATTCTCGATTAGGGTTCACAAGAAAGCCTGACTCGGTCGGTGTTGAATCCTCATTCATCGGGCGCCGTAATCGTTTTAGGGTTTCCTCAGCATATATGCAGGTGTAGAGATTTTTGAACCATTTTTACGATTTTATAGTAGAGCTTCCTTGCAAAAACTTTGTTTCCCATCATGTCTGTGGTGGATCGTCTTCTTCATACCATCCAGGATCTTCCGTTAAACGTGCACGACGTCGTCCCGAGCTTCATGATCAATCCCCCTGTTCGTGTTCTCCGAGTCAAGAAGATCATACCGGTTTGTCTCTTCTTCCTTTTCTGAACCATTGTTTGTTCTTCATAATGGTCAGGTAAATAATCCCTTCATTCTTGCAGAGATACCCTACCGGAACATGTGTGACGGTTATTGAGGACGATGACTTAACCATTCCTCTTCCTTCAAACTCAAACACGCTTACCCCTGTGAACCTCGAAGACACTGGCCTGGGTATCCCATCTTATGAATATCCAAATGCAGGTCTTTCATTCGATGTTCGCACGAAATGCTTATCCTCCAGCTACCAAGATGTCGGTGGATTCCTGGTGCGGAAGGAGTTTGTGCCTTTGTACACCAAGTTGTGGAGGAAGTACGGTCATATCGCAACCGAGGAACGTGGTCCGACATTGTTCCTCTGCTTTGGTTACCGCATGTAAACTGCCTTCTTCCCATGATTCTTTGAGATGGAGAGTATTTCTATCCGCAACGTTCTTTGAATCAAGTCTCGAAAAGTGGGAGAATATGGTATCTACCCGTGAATCCATGAAGTTCAACGTGGGCTGGTTGCGGCAACGTCTTGATGCCATCAAGGTTGATCGAGTTGGTATCCTCGCAAATGTTGTTCCCTTCTGAAAGCTATCTTGGAAGAGGAGAAAGCTCGGTTGCGAGAATCGAGAGAAGGTGGAGCGGTCATGTGCGGGACTTGAAGAAAGAACAGAAAGATATCAAGCTAGGTGGAGATGATGCTCTCAAGGAATTATAATCTTCTAGATGGCCTCTTCTAAGCTGCACTCCTTATTTGTTAATGACGTTTATGTCAAAAGTTTTTAAACGTCTTTGCGGAATAAACTGCATTGGTTTTTTGATTGGTGAAACGGGTTTTTCATTGACACATCTCTGAATATAATTGATGATTCAAACATGTAATGAAAATAAATGCCTGTATTGTTGACACAGTAGACAGTGGTCAGGCATGATATGCCTTGAGCCACTTTCCATTGATAACTGCTTCCAGCTTGCCTCCGTCTACCTTAATGATCTTGTAGTAGCCGGTATTGTAAGCCTTGGTGACTGCGTAGGGACCTTCCCATTTTGGTGAGAATTTTGGTGCGGACATGTCTTGTTGGATGTGTTTGGCCGTTTTCAAAACCAAATCTCCCACTTTGAAAACGCGTGGTTTCACAATTTTGTTGTATGCCCTGGAAATTCGATTCCTGTACACCTGAGCGCGTTCTTCTGCTTTATTCCTTCTAAAATCCGAGTGTCTAACTCTGCTATTCTAGAGTCGAGACTTGACCTCGTTCCAATGGATCCCGGTTTTCTGCTGCAATCTGGTGATGGGATTACGATCTCTTTGGGAGAATTGCATCCGCTCCGTAGACAAGTGAGTATGGCGAAACCCCAATGGAACTTCGGGTGACGTGCGGTACGCCCATAGTGCCATTGGTAACTGATCATGCCATTCCCTAGGATTGTCTTGTACCGTTGGACTGATGATCCGGATCAATGTCTTGTTGGTACTCTCAGCTTGCCCGTTCCCTTGAGGATAGTAGACGGTGGATAAGACCTGTTTAATGCCATACTCCTCAAGTGACTCCCGTACCTGCTTGTTGGCGAAGGGAGTGCCATTATCAGTGATGATATGCTTGGGAACGCCAAAACGACAAATGATGTATTCTTTAATGAAAGCCTCAATTGTTGCTCCTGTAGTTCCTCGTAGGGAATGGCCTCTACCCATTTGGTGAAGTATTCCGTCGCGGTTATGATGTACTCGTGCTGCTTCGATGACGGTGGATTGATTTTCCCGATAATGTCTAGTCCCCAGATGTAAAATGGCCATGGGCTGCTTATAGAGTGCAGAGGGGTAGAAGGCGCATGAACAAGGTTCCCATGAATTTGGCATTTGTGACAGCTTTGAACAAAAACGGCTGCATCGTCCTCCATGGTCGGCCAATAGTATTTCTCGTGTATTTGGAGAAACAGTTTCCTCTTCCCTTGATGTTCTCCTTCGTGTGTCTGCTTCAGCATGACTGGGATTTCTTCTCCAGCCAGGCATCGTAGTAGATCACCTCCGAAGCTCTTGCGATACAGGATCCCTTCATGGAATACGAACCGCTTGGCTCTTTGCTTCATCTTAATAGCATCCTTCTGTTCGGCAGGAATTATCCCATCACGGAGATAGCTAATGTAGGGTTCTCTCAGTCCCAGTGCGGTTCACATTAAAAATCTCAATTGGTATGGTGGTGCCTGGCAATTTGAGCAAGACTTGAAGTAGTGCAGATTGAGCCTCCATCTCGGCCCGTAATAACCCGGGTGTTGAAGTCGCCAGGTAAGCGTTACCACCGGTGATTGTCCACAAATTTCATTGTGAATACGATCCAGGTTTGTAGTTGTGCTTCGTCACCTCCCAGGACATCTTGACAGGGAGCCATACGGATTATAATGTCTGACATACCATGAAGCATGAAGAAGTTTTGCGGGGTTTTGAGACCCGACCTTTCCTTGGGAGAGTGAGGCTGTTGAGCTCTCGAATGATCGGAGTTCGCCAATCGTCGGTCTTTGTGTCTTTGTATTGCGGTAGCCACGTCGATTCTATGGTTCTCCTCTTCTTCTGTCAGGGTTTCTTCCGCCCCTTCAAACTTCAGTTTGGAAGCCAATGTTGCTAGGCAATCGGCGTGTTTGTTGTTCCTGCGACCAACATGGGTTATGGTTGCATCGGCAAAGTAGTTTAGTAACCTCTGTGCCACGATCGGTACGGGGCTAGTGTTACTTCTTTCAATGCATATACTCCATTCATTTGATTCACCGGTAACTTGGAGTCACCTCTTATCTCCGAGACGTGTGACTCTGCTTGTTTAGCTATTGAAAGCCCTATGAGGAAAGCTTCATATTCTGCGGAGTTGTTGGTGCATTCGAAGTCTAACTTGAAGGAATGTGAAAATACTTCTCCGGTTGGAGAGACTAACACCACGCCTGCTCCTCCCGGTATTCTGCTAGGGGTAGCGGAGCCGTCAAAATACAAGAGCCACACTTCTTCTTCCAGAATAGAGACGTCCGGAAATTCTCCAGGGAGTTCTTCATGTAGTCCTGTAGTGCCTTCTCCGGGAAATGCTGCCAGTAAGTCTGCAACTGCTTGGCCCTTGATAGCTCTAGGCGATGCACACGTTATGTCTAGCTCTGACATTTGGAGAAGCCATTTGCCTGTCCTCCCAGTCAGGCCCAGGCTTTGAAAGCAAAAACTTTACGAGGATCGGATTTAGACACGAGTATCACCCTATTAGATAGCAGGTAATGCCTAAACTTCGAATGGAATGGATTAAGGCTAAACACGCTTTTTCCGCTCCAGGGTATACGAGTTCAGCGTCTCTCAATATTCCATTTGAAATAGTATATGGGACGTTCGATTCCCTCATCGTCTTCTGAGCGAGTAAAGCCCCTACGGCGGTGTCACTGAAGGCGGTGTAGAGGACCAGTGGCTTCCCTTGTACAGGAGACTTCATGACGGTTGGAGATGATAGTATTCGTTGAATTTTCCGAAAAGCTTCCTGTTGGGTTGCGGTCCAAACAAAGATGGCTCCTTTCTTCAGCAAGGTGGTGAATGAGGCGGTAAGTTGGGCTAGACCGGGTATAAAACGTCGAATGTAGTTCACCTTGCCCATGAAACTGCAGAGTTCTTTCACACGGTTCGGGGAGGCGGCATTGTGAGGATAGCTTTGAGTTTTGGACGGGTCTACCTTTATTCCTTACTGCGGTCACTTGGAATCCCGAGAAATTTTACGAAGAGACACCGAAGGCATATTTCAAAGGATTCATCTTCAACTTGTATTCTCGACACCTCTCAAACACTTGCCTCAAGACATTTGTGTGGTCTGCTCGAGCTTTTGACTTGACCACGATATCATCCATATAGTCTTCTACTTGTTTATGCATCATGTCGTGGAAGATTGCCGTCATAGCACGTTGATATGTTGCGCCGGCATTCTTTAAACCGAATGGCATAACGGTATAATAAAAATTGCCAAGAGGGGTTCGAAAGGCTGTCTTACTCGCGTCGTGCTCATACATCCTTATCTGATTGTAACCGTTGTAACCGTCCATGAAGGAGAACATGCCGTGTCCGTTTGGTGGCGTCTACCAACATATCGATATTAGGTAGAGGAAAGTCGTCCTTGGGGCAACACTTGTTCAAGTCTCTGAAATCCACAAAACATCGGATCTGTCCGTTTTCTTCTTTTTTGGGACTACATTAGCTAGCCAGGTCGGATGACGAATAGGTCTGATGAAGCCAGCCGCTAGTAACTTTTGGATTTCGTTCTTAATATGTTCCTCCACTTCGTGTCTGAATTGCCTCGGAGATTGCTTGATGGGCTTGGATCCAGGTATGACATGTAAGTGGTGAGTGATCAACTTTTCGTCTAGGCCAGGCATTTCCTCGTATGTCCAGGCAAACACATCTTGGTACTCCTTGAGTAGTTGGATGAGATTCGTACGTTCATCTGCGGATAGAGTCGAGGCCCGATAGAGATAGGCACGGGGAATTCTTCATTCCCCGATATTTGAGTCTCGAGCTCGTCGGTGGTAGAGCTGGTGCCATCTTGTAAGCGTCGTGGAGCGTCAATACTTCCTCTTGCCTTTCGCCGAAAGATGACATTCAATTGGGCGGAGAGACTGAGTGGTCTCTCCTGCTAATTGCTAACAGCGGCGCCGGTATATTGTCTTCCCCTTCTGATCACGGCTTGCTTCGAAGGAGCGCTCCCTTTTGGTGTGAGGATGGGCTGAAGTTTCACCGGATAGGGATGGACGCCTCGTCAGAGAAGGTGTGTCGTGGTGCTTAGCCTCCAGTGATGCAAGTCGGTCTTCCTCCTGGATTGAATCCCACGTGGGTAGTGGGGTGTACAGGACTTTGTCTGCCTTCCCCGCGGAGTTTCTTAGGTTCGAGCAGTTCTACTCGCATATCGGTGCGTACGGAGACAATGATGCGGGAATATGGATGACTTCCTTATTTAGCATGGTCTTCAGACACCGGTGATATGTTGAAGGGATAACCTTATTGTCATGAAGCCATGGTCTCCCTAGTATCATATGGTAGTCCGGCTCCCTTTCTATGACTTCGAACCTTGCTTTTGATCGGACGGGTCCCTTGATAAATTGATTGACATACCCGTATGTCTTTGGTCAGTTTCCTTCGAAGTCCGTCATCGTGGTAGGATGCCGTACAATCTTGCATGGGTTGACCTTGGCTGTCCCGAGAGTCTTGAGAGTGATTACGTTCGAAGATGCTCTGTGTCGACGAGGGCTCTCTGAACTCGAACCCTTGATGCGCGCGGTAACATGTAGGGCCCGGTTGTGACCTTCCTCGCCATCATGTCGTCTTACCGTAAATGTAACATTGTTTACGAGATGCTTAGCGTGATTAGAATTTCGGACGAGAAGGAGCCAGGTGTACATCCAAAGCTATTTTATTAATTGCGGCGAACGTTTACGCACGTTGATTCTGGAGAGGTGCAGGAGTTCGCACAAGCTTTCCACTAGAGATGCCGCTTCCTGGCCCGCTGGTCTCTGGTTCACAGTAAAACTGTTGACCTGAGGGGAATCCGTCCCCGGTGTAAAGGTCTCTAGTACACTTATTTCCGACGTCATCTTGATGAGGAGATCAAGTATGCCGTTTACCGCTTCTTTGATTAGCTCCATGTTCCTCGTGTGAATCTCATGTACCCGAGCTAACTCGATCATCGTTGGGATTCTTCCTGTTGCGCCAGCAGGTACACCATTGGGAAGAGGGGTATCTTCATTGGAGGAACTTCGACCGGGATTTGAATTTGTTGGGGAAGTCCTAAGACCAACCATCTCGGAACTTAGCCAAATAGGATTGGGCATTGAAGAAATTGATTTCACAACCGAGAGATTAATCTCCCACTGTGGTCGCCAATTGTTTATGGGTGAAAACTATTCCTGCAGAATTTGGTAATTTGGGGTGTGGATGAGGAATTAATCTAAACCCTAAACAAATGCACTGCGCGGTGAGTGCTTGTAGATTCGAAGATCAATCTGTGCAAGTCCGGCCTAAACCAAGAAATGGCCGTTCCGGACTTGTTTCGGTCACAAAGTGAAGGAGATGGGGTTGATCTTAGGGAGGGAAGCGAAGAAGGTGTTGAGATTGTGAAGGTGTTGGCTTGCTTATGACTTGTAATGAAAGGTGAACATGCTTGTGATTGATGCAAGCAAGCTCTGGGTGTTGGAATACGTTTTGTATTAACACTTGGTTTTACATGTCTCTTACGGACTTGTGTTGTTGTTTGAAATAGGGCGGAGAACCTATTTATACAAGTCATTGAGCCTTATTCACGTCTCTCGTGGGAAGTGGAGGAAGTGGAGTGATGGAGTAGTGGAGTTGTGCGTCGGTGCCACACGACCAGTCTTGCCCACTTCTCCTGTTCATCTCTAACCGTCCATGACTTCCTGACACGTTCTTGTGATGGCGCGTTGCACGCTGCACGCTGTAAACCGCCAGACCAATACCCCGGTATGTATCCCCCAGTTTGTGACATGATTGATGTCTGGAATGTGTGGATCGTGGATCCACGAAAGATAGCATGTAATGCTGAATTGAATAACTGTGTTATTCAGGAAGTCGATACTTGTGAAGTATCGTGTGTATTTTATGCAGTGTCTTTGCATCATGGTGTGGTAAAGTGATGGGTAATGACGCCTCACTAATCAATTAACTCGACCAGGGGTGTATAACCATGCTGGTGAAGTTGGACGGATGAGATGATCTTTGAGACACTCATCTGCGGCCGTTAATGAAATTAGGGTTTTGAAGAGGTGTGCGCAGCAACACTCTTGACTTGGTCGAAACCAAGCATGGGATACAATTTTTGCCAGGCCGACCATACATGCGTGTAGACGGCATGACGGTGTAGCGCGCTGTACTCCATTCCCTCACGAAAGTATGATTTGGGTCACTCAATTCATCGGTGAAATCGAGTGGTCGGGATCAATTTGCGATAGAAAACCAATGCCGCAAGGGACCGCTCATCACGCCCTCTTCGGGCGCGCGTTCCAAGACGACCAATCTTGGTCGGACTTGATCGGTTGGGCCTAGCGTGAAGGTGGTAGGCTGGTGTTCACGCCTATACCGAATATCCCATTAAAACGTGATCCGAGCCATCCAAATCGTCCGGTGAAGTTGAGCGGTCGAGATCGGTTGTGGTTTGGGAGGCATGGCCATGCTAGTTTGGGCGCACGTTTTGGATTAACCAGGCATGGTATGCCTTGGCCGAACACATGAGGAGGTAGATGGGTCCACGGTGGTCATGCTTTGGTATGGCCGGACCTGTTAATCTAATCTGTGACCCTCCATTCGTCTTAGGAGAAGATGGACGCGCGTGATGGCTTGAAAACCTAATTTTGGCTTTCAAAGCCGTGCGCCATCTCTTGTTTGGGTGACAATTTTGTCACGACAAAACATGGTTGGTTTTGACCGATTGGTCAAGTGTGTAGGCGGGCCCACGGTGCTCGTGTTGACATGCTTTGGGCCCTTTGAATCTACATCTACACCCTCCATCTATACATGCGAAGATGGATGGTTGAGGCTGCTTTGCAACACATGTAATATGCCGCAAACCCTAATTTAGGGTTTTCCGTCCATAATGCTTGGTATGAACGGTTTCTTGGCAAGCTAGGCCAATGACCGACCATGCGGGGTCGGCCGTGGGTATTCCATACCTGCTTGGGGGTGATGGAATTGATCTGGGGTCATCCAATCATGCTTATGGAGTTGGATGACTGCGATCAGATCATATCCGGACCGATACGGTCGGTCAGGATGCTCAATCGGGCTAGTATAACACACCGAGAGGGCTCAATCGGGCTAGTATAACACACCGAGAGTCAGCATGTACGGGTATTTCGTACATGGTTTCATTATAGTGCTTGGAGGTTCGTGTTACTCTGTAAGAGTAACACTCAGTCGTCATGCCACACTTATAATGAGTACTGGAAATACAAGGCTGATATGAAATTCACAGGATGGGATTGTTGCTACATGCTCCAACCTGGAGGAATTTCATGTATTCACATAATGGGATTGTTGCTACATGCTCCATTCTTGGTGAATTAAGTGAGGGAGTATCCATCACTTATAAATGGCTTTATCTTTTACAAGATGTCAGCGCATAATTTTTCCGGTTTTTTTTTTTTTTTTTTACAAATTTAACCTTAAACGAAAATCCACCATCAACGGTGCTTTAAATAATGCAATAAAAATCTCTTGTTTATTTTATTTAATTAGCATTCTAAATTATGAAAAACAATCATAAATGAATGGTTGGTTTGAAATCAAACTTTTATCATTGTTGTGTTTGTTATCCCCGAAAAATATTCATCCTCTCAGATCAGAAATGGTGCAAGGGTTGTTTGATTACCAAGGGTCCCTAATAGAGATTCATAGACCTGATCTTTGAAACAACATCTAGCTGGAAATTATTATGTTGATTAATTATTTTTTTACCAAACCAAAATTACGATTTCAAAGAACTCAACTAGCTAAAGAGATCTCCAATATAAATGGAGGATGTTCCTATTTTTTAATTACAAAGAGAAACATAGAAATAAAAACCTACGGAAATAGAACACATATTTACATGTTCCAAATTTAACATGACATTTACTCCCTACAAAGGATTGTTTTATCACAAATGTAACATGTGGTAGAGACCTTGTAGAGAAAAACTTGGTAAGTTTAAGATAACCGAAATATTAAAGAATAAGTTGAATGAAATACCAGTCGTTGGTGAACAATCAATAGCTATAAGATTGCTTGTTATAAGGAAAACACAAGAATTATGGCACAAGTTCTATTGGATAATATGTTGGATATCTTATGAAGTGACGATTGGTAAAGCCATGATGTAATTCTATAAAGTTATAACTGTTAAATTGATCAACTTTGACACATGCTTGATATCTTGATCTATTACTACCAGAATCACCTTGTCTTTGTGCTTTAATGCTTTGCTAAGTGATTTGGTGGGAATCCAAGTTTCATTTTGATTAATCTTTTATACACTTACTTGTGGTGAAATACCAGTTATTTTTTAAGACAATACTTCACATCTATTTTTCATGTCGAGTCATTGCTCCATAGATATGAATCAATGCTAAGAGGTTACGTGACGTCCATGTAAGAATGGTTATGAATTCAAATCTCCAAAGTGGTTGTCGTAATTGTATTTTAAGCACCTAATGGAAAAGAGTTTAAATCCGACTCAAGGTGCTACCATATATCTAATAATGAGTCCAAAATGTAATGACTTGATGTGGGTACCGACGCTTCTTATGCTCTTATAAAGTTTTCCTTGCCTATCTGACTCCTAAATAAGATATGAGAAAAAGATACATGTGAATATCTACATAACAAGCTAAAAAAATATATGCGTTTAGATGAATCTATATAATAATAAGATTGATATTTGAATTTGGATTATGTTTATGATTTTTGGGTAGAACTCTTAAAACATGATGATCATACAAATTATTTTGGGGAACATGGTTCATCTTAATTCAGCATTCGTACTTTTCACCTCTATATTCATCTCTAATATATTTCACAAAACTAGAGTAATGATATCTCAAAGGTGTTAGAGATCGATTTGTCAAACTCACAAGTTTAGATATGTTAAGCTTGTTGTCAAATTTAGTTGATCAAAATAATATCTTGATTTACACTATACTAATATCATTTTCGGACTAGAAAAAGAGCATCGTAGTTAAGTATCAGAATTTACCAATCGACCTTGAAGATTAAAGAACAATGAAGATATTTACGAGAACTTTATCAACAAAGGCATGTGATGACTGATCATCCTATCTACTCATATTATCTACCATTTATTTTATTAACACAATCTCGTGTGACTTTTGTATTATGACAAATATTGAAAATAAATAAATCTCGACTTCAAGTTAGTATTTGATAAAACTCAAATCATAAATTCAAACAACGAAGAATTTATCACATAATAGGTTGAGAGCAATTTATTTTTTGACATATCGTGATTTCATGTTTAGTTCTTAAGGAGTCATCAAGTTAGTTTTTATGTTGAGGAACTGATTTGATCAGAGCACGTACCTGAAACTTATATTATAAATAATAAGACTTGATGAATTATTTTCTAAATAACTATCGTATACGAACTGATTTGGTCAGTTCGCGAACTGGTTGATTTTGAAATTTTCGTGGACATTTTTGAATTCTCGAGTACACAAGCTGATTTGGTCAGTAGGCGAACTGGTTGATTTTAAGAGGTTCCTGATTTTTTTTTGTAATTTGAGTACATAAACTTGATTTGGAAAGTTTATAAACTTTGGATACGAAAGGTTCTTGGACTCCGAAACGACTAATTGTTCAAAAAATTTGGACAGTTCACAGATTGTTTTAGTATTTAGAGTTATTGAGATCCACTAATGCTTGAAAGTTCGTGGATTGAAAAGGAGAGGGTACCAAGTACACCACCAACTTTTTCGTTGGGCAACCTATATGGACAAAACCTAATAAAATTGCAAGTAGACCAACTTAATGATCCTTGAAAATATGTATATAGAGTTTATATCTTTATTTCTTCTTAATCAGGAAATCTAGAAAATGGACTCTGTGAACATGATTGTTAAGAAGAGTACTTAGATGATCTCAAAAATCAATATCCAAGATCATTCTAGTCGTATCCAGACAATCAAATCAGAATTTTGCCAAGTAATAAACTTGTTATCTATATTTTTCAAGATACGAATTCTACAAGAAACAGTCTCGTAATCAATCATAATTATATGGATGTATCTACTAAGATTGAATATGCATTACTTGCATAAATCCTATTATAATAAATAATATAATGGGGAAAAGGAAAAACACAAGGCACCAAAAGTTTTGTTAATGAGGAAACCGCAATAACAAAAAAAATCTCGGGGCCTCATCCATATTTGAACACCAAACTGTATTAAACCACTACAAACTCTAGCCTACTATAAGACTTCGGACTTGAATGAATCCACCCTCCAAGCGATTTAGTTACACTCGCGCTCCTTACGCCTCTTGAACCTTGCAGGGCTAAACGCAATTGATTCCTTTAGCTAACGTTATTAGAGCATTGCTCGGTTGAACCCGTCAGGCATTGGTATCTCAAGGTTAGTTGTCATATTTTAGTATCAAAACTCATAAGTTACTTGAATAGATTACTAGAGTCAACTTTGTTAGGTTAGACTATAAAGTCTATAAATGATGAGACGTACAAGTATTACTATGAAGACCTGAAGATTCCGAGATGTATCGAACATCAACGACGACATCATCCTTCCACTTGAGGTTAATAATACATGACTTGACTTGTTTCCATTTCCATATCATATCTTTCAAGTTGTTTGTGATTGAAACATAACATGCGAAGTTATATATATATATATATATATATATATATATGTGTGTGTGTGTGTGTGTGTATGGAACTCTATTATTAGAGACTTGAACATCTTATTATGATCAAAGTGTCAAGGAACAATATATCAATATTTATAAATGATTTATATTGGTACATTGAATTACGAAGTATAACGCTATATTTTGAAATTTGTAATTGAATATTGAAATAATCTTTTTAACTCGTTACTAGATTATGTAGTGGACATAGGATTGATTTCATGCGTAGAAAACTATATTTAAATACATGAGATTAAGGAAGTGGATGTACGAACTTGTTTTGTAGTTGAAAGGAAATTAACATGATTGAAGGTCCGTTTTTCATTAAAGATATAAGGTTGGACCGATCCTAACCTAAATAGGGAATCAAGGTAGAACCGATCCTATCTTATGTTGGGAGTCAAGGTAGAACCTATCCCTATATGTAGAAACGATCCTAACTTGATTTAGGAGCTAAGGTAGAACCGGTCCCAATAGGCAAAACCAATTTTAATAAATCACATATACTTTAGGTTTTGTGTGATATTAGATATTGGGTTTGTAGAATAGGAAAGTTTAAGAGATGTCGACATAGTGAGTAAATTGAACATGTGCACAAATCTTATATTTTGAGTTGTTTTAAGATATTCCTTGATACTCAATGGAGATCCCAAACCGAAATATTTGAGAATCTTTTTAGATTTTCAAATGTATATGTTTTTGTTTTACCAGCAAACAAAACATATCTCTGGAAAGACATATTAGTTAAGTGTTAGATAATATTGAGTTATCCAAGAGGAATTTCGGTTGTACAGTTGGATATTGGTTTGAATTAGACAAACCAAGAATGGGAATATGATATTTTCGGTTATGGAAATTCCTTGGTGTCCAAACTACCTTGGTTTATAAATAGTGAAGTTTGTTCTTCTTATAAACTTTTCCTGAGGCAGGAACTTCATTTTGTAGTCACTGCACTAGCCGACTGATAGTATTCTTGTTATACTATATTGGAGAGGAGAGTAACCTAACTAGGAGAAATCTCTTATGTCCGCTAGTTTAAAGACTTCTTTGGGATCAAGAAGCGTCTACTAGTACCGTTGGTGAGAAACTAGAATTTGCATTAATATTTTAGTTCTCGATAATTTATTTAATTGACTAACGGTTGTTAACTCTTGATTGCACCTAGTTTGATTATTCTTGAGAGCCTTCTCTTCTGACATAAGGTCACTCAAACTAGAACAAGAAATTAGCGGTAGTTCGGATATGATTTTAGATCCGACATTGACTTGTGATCTCCCATTGTTAACAGACACTGTCCTATGCGTGATTGATCATAAATTGGAATCAAGTTGGTTATTGTGCAGGTACAAAAGAATACTATTGAAGATTTGAAGACAATAAGATTTTCTTATTGCTTTCGTATCTTTTTGATTTGCTATGTGCACAAACTTGATCGATTGGGATCCGAATAGATCTCTTTTATCTTTTATAGGCGATTGATTGATTCACCGGCTTAAAATGTACGCGATATATATGAATTTCATGAACATAATAATTTCACCAGTACACGAATTCAGGTATTTAAACATAGATTGGGAATTTACAAAATATCAAACAAACCATGTTGATGGCGCTTCTACGGATAAAGTATAGGCGCATATATAATAATAAGACAAACCAAGAATCTATAAAAGACTAAAAGCTTGAACTCAAGATTTTTTTAAAAAAAAAAAAAAAAAAATTATAAGAAGGATTCGAACGGCATAACTTTTAGTCTGCTTATTAATATTATGAAGCCATAATAAGAATTTTAGTTATCTATGACATGGTTGTCAAGTGGCCAAGTGAAAATGCACAACAGTTGCACTTTATCGGTAACTTGGCCAAGGTCAGATATGCGGGGCGCATGTCTGAGTTGCAGCTAGAAAATGGCATGTGCCAAACAGGGTTTGGACATGGCCAATGATGCGAGATTAGCATCAAGAGATGCCAAATGAGTTTGTCAAGTAAACTGTATGCATGTGGCGTACAATCATGCACGCAAGACTTGCATTAAAACACTTGCATTGTTGAGAGAATGATGCTCAACAATGATTGTGGGACTTTGGCTGGCAGACGCAATCCTTGTGCAACAAGGCTAGATGACATGTGCCGGGCACATGGCCCTGACGTTTTCGAGTTGGTTACACGGAAGTTGTTTTACTTTATGCATTTCTAAGGCTAGGAACTGTTTATTTGGCTTTAAGAAAGGCTTGAAAGAAGTTGAAGGCTTACTGTTTATGCATCAAGTGGAATGTGTGTTTTTTGGTTGAAGGCTTGAAATAGTTTTGATCAGAACTTCTATTTAGTATGGGTTGAATAGAGATTTAATCAAGAAGTTAAAGTATCGGCTAGGAGCGAGTTGGCTGAAATTGTAATGTGGAGCATAGTTGTCATTGTCAAGTTGGTATCGCATTTTGGTTGTGCGAACCTACGAAAATTCGGGTATCAGAACCCTGGTTAAGGGTCTCTCTGTTCACGTTGGATTATAGAAGGCTGAGTGAATTTGTTGTTGTTCTTGAATTTGGTCGTGAAAGTAAAAGGCATAGAAAATATTGGGCGAAGATTAAGCCAAAGACTAGCATTCAAGGTATATGAACCCTATATCCAAGAATCTGCAAGCAATAACCATACACGAAGGATGTCCTCGGAACAACTTGATGATGTAGAAACAAGTTGTTCTACATATCAAAACTACACTAAGGGTACCGGAGACGATGCAAGTGTCGATGAGAAACAACACGATGTTGGGAAGGCTCGGCATGATGTTGGTATGGACCAACATCGCAACATCAGTCGTTTGCTAGGAAGCAAAGCACACACCAAGAAGAAGATGCAACATGTTTTTAATGATGGGGGAACCAATCCTATGAACATGTGCAACAAGTTCTTAGAAGATGGGGGAACCGATCCTATGGACATGTGCCCAAATACAAGTAGTTACCATAAGTATGTGGGGAACCGATCCTAGTACCTAATCAACAAAGTTTTGGTAACTAGTGTGACTATGCACAATACTCACATAGAGGTAGAACCGAAACTTGTTTTGGTAGAACCATGAAACCCATGAGTAGTGATTTGATATGATAATCAATCACATAGTTCTTGGAAATCAGATGAACCAATTCTAAACTTGTTTGGAAGTGTGCAAATCGGTTCCAAGATTGTAAGTATGAAAAAGGACTTACAAATTAAGGATGTAGACATACTTTGAATACGTGCAGTAACTCTTATCATTAATTGTTCAAAGATATTCCTTAATAGCTAAAGGAGAATCCCGGGATCGAAATAAATTGAGAATCTTTTAATTAACGTTTCTTAGTTTTTATATGCTATTTAATTTCTATCAATTAAATGCATATCTTTAGAAAATAATAATTAGTAATGTGCATTTACTGATTATATAACTTTTCTATTGGGATTTCGGTCATATTTGGACAGTGCATTTCCAGGAATTATGAAAATCGAATTTATGTTTATTGCATATCTTTGAGAATATTCGGTTTTGGATTTTCCTTGGTGTCCAAACTTCCTTGTCTATAAATATTGAAGTTCGCATCTCTAGCAAACTAATCCTCAAAGCCAGCAAAACTACCTCAGTTTTGTTGTTACTGGTGGAGCCGCCTATCAGAGAGGAGAGTACCCTAATTGTGAGAAATTTCTTACGACCACTTGATTTAAAGAATTCTTTGGGATTGAGAAGCTCTATTAGTACCGTTGGTGGGAAACTAGATAATTGTAGTTTTTTTTTTAGTTTTCGATTGATTTGATTGACTAACGGTTGTTGAACTTTGATTGCACCTAGTTTGTTTATGCTTGAGAATCTTCTCTTCTGATATAAGATTCACTCAAACTAGATCGAAGTTTCGACGGGGATCTTTAGACTGTTTGTAGATCTAAAGACGTCTTGTGATAATCCAACATTAACAGACTCCGTTATGTGTGTGATTGATCACAATAGATTCAAGTTGATTGTGTGCAGGTATTTATTGAAGATCAAATAAGATTTGAAGAAAATAAGAATTTTTGGGTTCATAATCTTTGGTGTGCACAATACTTGTTTCGGCTGGAAAGGGATCCAACTATAATCGGTTTATCCTTGTGATAGATTATATTGATTAGTCGATTAGATCGGAATCAATACACTTCTTTGTGATTAATAGTATTGATTGCTTAGTATAAACGATTACTTTGGTAATTGTTTGAGAGTTAGATCTAAGGACCCGATAAAGGAGTTTATTGATTAAACGGAAGAGCCTTTGTCAAACTCATATCACATTGTTTGAAAAGAGTTGTTACCGAATAGATTTGTTGTTCCTTTACTGCTTGGAATACGAACCAAAGGAATTGTTCCAAGTGCGTGACTTATTACAAGTTAGAGGCGCAGGGATACCGAGGAAACTAGGTGAACTATAGGTTTAGTTGCTTGGTCTCAACTATACGAAGTTGGTTTGATTTTGTATAGCGGCTTAATTCTGAGAGTATTCAATCTGGACTAGGTCTCGGGGTTTTTCTGCATTTGCGGTTTCCTCGTTAACAAAATCTTGTTGTGTCATTTACTTTTATTTTCCGCAATTATAATTGTTTATTATAATTTAAAGTAAATCACACAAACGCTAATTCCTATTTTACTTGATAGACAATCCCTAGAGTTTGGTTAAGTCCGAACCTATTATCAAGTAAACATACTTCATTGTTGTATTGTCTCGATCTCGTATCCATAGACGATCACACGAAGTGTGAACCGATTTGTTGTATTGTCTCAACTTAGTCCATAGGCAATCACTTTCGGAGAAAGGACTTATCGGTGGAAAAGTTTTAGATTGAGGTATATTTGGGTACCCTCGTCTTTTCAATATGATTTAATTACCAACAATTAATGCATAGCTCTAGAGAATAAAAATAGTAATGTGCATTTACTAATTGGAGATTTTCTATTGAGATATTTCAGAAATATTGGACTAGCATTTATTGGAATTAGGAAAACCGAATTTGGGCATTCATTGCATATCTTGAGAATATTTTCGGTTTTGGAAATCCCTTGGTGTCCAAACATCCTTGGTCTATAAATATTTAAGTTGGCATTTTAGTAAACTATCCTAAGAGCCAGGAAAACTTCATTTCTTGTTGTTTCTGGTGGAGCTGTCTATTCAGAGAGGAAAGTACTCTAATTAGGTGAAATCTCTTACCACCGCTCGTTTAAAGACTTCTGTGGGATCAAGAAGATCTACGAGTATCGTTGGTGGGAAACTAGATAATTGCAGAGGTATTAGTTTTCGATTTGATTTGATTGACTAACAATTGTTGAAACTTTGATTGCACCTAGTTTGTTTATGCTTGAGAATTTTCTCTTTTGATATAAGATTCACTCAGATTAGATCAAAGTATCGACAGGATCTTTAGAACTGTTGTTAGATCAAAAGACATCTTGTGATAATCCATTGTTAACAAATTTCGTTCTATCTATGATTGATCACAAGAGATTCAAGTGGTGTTGCGCATGTATTTGAAGATAATAGAAGATGAAGAAGAATACTTATTATTTTTTGTATCTTGTGGATTTAGTGCACAAACCTTGATCAGTTGGGATCCAACCAGAATCGATTTAACTTTGACAGATTTGATTGATTAGTTGCGTGAGATCGATATTCTCTATATTTCTCTTTGAGATATATACTGATTGATTGCAAATCTATACTTGACTATTTAGGTAGTTATAGTTGGATTGATCTACCAGAAAAAAGGATTTTATTAGATTAAACGGAAGATCCTTTGTCAACAACTCTTCTATATGTTGTAGCAAGATTGATTAGAGTGGTTACCAGACAGATTCTTCCTTTACTGTTTGGAATACGATCCAAAGGACTTGTTATTCACGTGCGTGACTCTAGAATTTGAAGGCGCATAAATACTGAGGGAACTAAGTATCTAGCGGTAGTTAGCTTGGTCTCAACTATACGAAGTTGGTATTAGATTTTATATAGCGTCTTAATTCTGAGAGCATTCAAAACTGGACTAGGTCTCGGGGTTTTTCTGCATTTGCAGTTTCCTCGTTAACAAAATCTTGTTGTGTCTTTTACTTTTTTTTCGCATTATAATTGTTAATTATAATTAAGTAAAATACATAAGTACGTTAACTCCGTAATACTTGATAGTGATCCTATAGAGTTTGGTTATTACCGAACCTATTACCAAGTACACACTTCGTTGTTGTATTGTCTCGATCTTGTATCCATAGTCAATCACACAAATTATCTTGTTGTTGTATTGTCTCGATCTCATATCCATAAATGATCACACGAAGTGTGAACCGAATTGTCGTATTGTATCGACTCTGTTCATAGACGATCACATTCGGTAGAGGACCTATAGGTTGATAAATAAAATATTGTGGTGTATTTGGGTACCCTCGTCTTTTCAGTTTATATTTATAATTGAAATATCACAGGTTATACGTAAATCAATCAAAATAGATACATCCATCCTTGTTTGTTGGATATGACTTGATTGACTACTTGGGAAATTGATCTTTGGAATCACCTAAGTACTCTCACACGAGAATCAAGTTCATGGACTAGTCTCTGTAAATTTTCTGATTGTGAGAGAAAGAGATATAACTCTAGATACTATTCCTTGATTGAGATGCATTAAGTTAAACTTTCAGAATTTTGTTTAAATTTATCCATACAGATTGCCTAAGAAAAATTTGGAGGTGTATTTTGGTACCCCCAGTATTTTCAATGTTTATTTTGAGAAGAATGTTTTAAGTAGTCTAACTTATTAAGGAGATTTATCTCCGGAGGAAAATCCAAATTTTAAAACACCGCAACTAATATATAAACATGACTATCAAATGTAATATTGAAAAAATTCAATTAAAAATAAAAATAAACATTTGTGGACAAAACTAAAAACCAAGTATATAATTAGCGGAGGGAGTATTGTTATTTTTATATAAGTATTTTTAGTAGTATATAGAATCTAACATTTATAGTTACAAATATTTTTCTTTTAAAAACGGACGAAGACAAATAGGAAAATTAAATGGATTAGTTTCTTGGTTTACTTAGATAGGCTTAAGAATCTATATTTATAAAAAAAAATTGAGGGTATCTTTTATAATTTAATGAAAAATACCACTATAAGTAGATGCTGACAACCATATTAAGACAGAGGAAAATAATATAGAAGACTAATAAAAAAAAGTGTTGGATGGAGTATCTCCTACGAGTAGAAAATTATTTTATCAAAAATTGTAAGCAAGGAATTCGAACATAAGACCTCGAGCTTGCTTATATGGAACAACCTCAAGCTTTATTATAATTATTGCATTTTATATTTATTATCTTATTGATAAATTTAGTGTTGTTTTATAATTTTACCATGCATGTCACAATTCAATATATGGTTCCATCCTGAAAAATTAAAAATGAGGCACATCAAATTTAGGATTTCAATACGTTGGATCCCATGTGACAACCCGAATCAATAACAATAGTCCGGCCGGCTCTATTATCAGTAATTCAAGGTTTTCACTACATGAATGTAGATTCACATAGATCACACTAGCTCGGAAAAATATTTGTTTTAAATAAAATAGAAAAGAAATAAATTTTATCACATTAACAAGTTATGAAATAGACTAACACATTCCACTAATGAAGGAATTACGTATTAACAAGTTTCGACAAGAAAATTTATTAAGAAAATAATATTTAACAATGTGATAATCTTGTTGAAAATAAGGGAAAAAAAAGTCAGAAGAAAACTTCATCAAGGAAGGGGTCTCACTTCTTCCCAGATAATGCAGCGGAAACTCGAGAAAACTCCAAGATTAATCACTTACTTACTCAGCTACCTGAAACTGAAAATCAACACAAGGTCAGAGCCTTGTAAATTGCAAGTTCACTCTTAGTCCATCAGTTCAACCGTTGAATATAAAAGCATCAAATAATTATGTAAGAATAATTACACTAGCTATGAGACAACATCGCATATGATAATAAAGTTCACTAGTCTGTAACCTTCCACAAAGATCAAGTTCAGTAGCTTAAAACATTTCTTTACCATGTAACTCTTTAAAATCACATACACATAAAATAACAAAATACATAAGAACATCCCACGGAGGCACACAAGCTATTTATTGAATAATTGTATCCCTGACAACGACGAATATCAAGCTAAACATACATACCACTTCCAACCGCGACACCCAAGCTATATACAATACATAGTTGTGGCCCCTGATCTAGGCAAATAACAAAATCACACCACAGCCCACCGCGACGCACATTCTATTTTCAATATAGATGTGGCCATGATCTCAGCAACTAACAAACATACAAGTCACCACTTCCCACCGGACTCACATACATGTAGTCCTGATCTCGGCAAATAACAAAACATACAAGTAACCACAGCCCACCGGACTTACATACATGTAGCCCTGATCTCGGCCATCGTAACATACCTGAAACATCCAAGCACTCAACACATACCAAGAATGAATATAACAAAGCGAAACAAGCAAAGCAACACAAGCAAAGCAAATTGTATTTTCTAACTGTCTCTAGCATCAACTGACGCTCCGCTTACCTGATCGTCGCAATATTTTTACAGGAACCTTAAAATGACCTATAGTAAAACATATAAAAAAACTCAGGGAATTCTAACGGTCGATTCCTGAGATACCAGGCCTTCTATAAGTCTGTCTTAGGGTGAAAATCTGTAGAGGCAGTCAACATTTCGAGAGATAATGGGGTATCTACCCATGTTTGATCCTTATGAAATTTCTACAGGGTATTTATAAGGTTATAAATATCGTCATATCAAAAATTGAGCATAATATAACGGTTGGATAATCCATACAAGAGATAAATCTGTACTACTCGACATTAGAATTCTACAGAAACGCAGTTAAGAAAATCAATTGATTCAAGGTCTTAAAAGTATCCGATCACCATCAAAGTTTAACCGAAGGTATATGACACAATGAAGTACAACATATCAAAAGTTCAGCACAAACCAACGGTTAGAAATTAATTTACAAGCAAAACAACTTTTGCAATTCATATGCAATTTAGGGTTCACGGGTTAATTTGTTGTTTACCCTAAGAACAATTTTGAACTACCAATACAAATAGGAAGCTTAAATAAACACAATCAAACTGATAAAGCAAGAACAAACTTGTCTCTAAGTGGAGAGAAGAGACGAATCAAACCAATGAGAGAATGAAATCAGAAATCAATCCATCCCTAGCTCCTTCTTCTTTCGCACGGCGGTTTCCTTTTTGTTTTTTCTCAATTTTATGATCCCTAACGTCTTATGAAAAGCTAGGTTTATCTATTTTGTTAATACCCTAGTTTGACAACTTATAACCAAACCCTTCCAAAATGATAAGGGTAAAACCCATCTATCACGAAAAAAGATGGACGTGAGTTATCTTACACTTCCAATACACACTTACCAAGTAGGAAATTAACCTATAGTTCATGATTATTAACTAGGGGTATTACATCCCATCCACACCACATAAATCATTTTTTTGCGTAACTCTTTCTAGGTTAGGTACAAAACACTCACCTTATTATCAATATTATTGTGACTTTTTTCACATCTCCATCCACCACTGTCCTCCTTCCCCCGCTCTTTCTTGAATCAAAACTTAAATCTAATGATCTACCGAAGCTAAGCTATGTAATTTATGTTTGTACCATCGAGTACCTTATATATTAGCATCACTTCTAGTATATATAATATTATTTGTATGGGTCATTTCTTTCCACAATATCATATTATGTACCATATAGAAATAAGTTTTGTGATTCAATCTTCAAACCTGATTAAAATTGTGATTATCCAGTCAACTTCCAACCTGGTCAATTTGGGTGGTGGTGAAAGTTTAAATGTGGAGATTAATAGAGTGAGTTTTGTTTATCCAATTTCAAGAAGTTATACAAACTTTGATTTACATAGTTGGGATGGGAATTAGGGGATGTAGGGATAGGAAATGGGTAAAACCTTGTATTTTATTTTCCTCAATTACTTATGATTTAGAAATTTTCTCATGTTATATGTTGAGTTTGATGAACGATAAGCAGGATAAAAATAGTGTCACACTTACTGACTTGGTCAATAGGTAGATTTTGGGTTAATTTTGTTTCAAAGCAACATTCCAACATTTCTTTAAGCCTTTTTTTTACTACTAATTTTTTTTTAGATCAATAGGTAGATTTTGGATTTAAGGTTCAACAACATTGGGTCATGTGAAAAACTTTAAGTAACGATGCAATTTTTATGCTACATCAGAGGTAAATTGTGGGTTTATGCATGACAATATTAGATTCAAGGATGAATGTCAGGTCTCCAAACAGATTTTAGTATCTAACGAATTAAAGGCCTAAACAATATAAGTTCTCATATTCAATAGCAACGAAATAAGGCTTTTGTGGAAAAAGAGTTTTGGTGAGGACACTTGGTAATATATAACTTGTTTTGAAAAATATCATGTTTAAGAAAAAAAATCATAAAGGAAAACCTGACTTACGATGTTTATTGTGTTTTGAAATCTAAAGAAAAGACATCAAAACTAGAATCAATTAGGAAATCTTTAGAAATTCAATTCCGAAATCATTAACCTACCATATTCCTACATTGTAACTATGTTAGGAATCAAAAAATATATAAATTATCAAACAATTGATTATTAACGAAGATAACACAATCTAATCCAAGTGATTTTGTCATGTGTCATTGGATCTGATATAATAAGCACAAATAGTGGGGACAAATATTAAAATATGACCATTATGACATCACACACTTTTCCAAACAACTTTTAATGCCATGGAGTTTAGCAATGCCATTGACATCCCAAAATCATAAATTGAAGACACAAAATAGAAAGAAAGATAGGGAACGCGTTACCTGCTCCTAACAGTCAACGCGAGTCCTTTCATTTCATTCTGAATGAAATGGTTTAGTAATTTTGCAAAATTTTCAAAGGCTAGAAGATAACATACATGGACAACATGACGACAGAGATTGATTCATTGTCCAGTTGCTAAATTATATTAGTGCTCAAGTGCACTATGAGGTTTGCAATCTTGCTAATTATAGCATGGGGAGATTATTCTAAAGTTTATTTGTAATGAATACACCAAAATTGATAAAAGGTGATCTACTCAAAGAGTAACTTTCACTCAAAACCATAAACAATCTATCTGTATTTTTGTTAAGAATATGAAATCTATAACAAGGGAGAAAAACAGTTGCAAATAACAAAAGTAAGCAAAAAAATATTAAAATTTTATTGTAGTTTTGTTAGATTATTTTCATCCATCCAAGCACTATAATCTATATCCAAGAGAGCTTCGTTGGAGGGTAAAACAAAAAGACACGGCCAACTATGAATTTTCATCACCATTTTATTTAGAAGGGAAAGAGTAACAAAAATTCATGGACAACTATCAGTTTTAAATTATTATTTTGTTAAAATGAAAAAGAGCCAAAAAGGTACGGACAACTACCAATTCTCATCATCATGTTATTTGGAACAAAAAAAAAAGAGTAACAAAATGACACGAACAACTATCAATATTGAATTATTATATTATTAATAAAAATCCTTGAAGGGCATAATAAAAAGGCACGGGCCAACCATCAATCTTCAGCATCATTTTATTTGGAAGAAGAAGGATGACAAAAAGACACGGACAACAATTTTTTTTTGATCATTAAGAAAGCGTTTGAGATTATTTGTGTCGCACAGATTATTTTTGCTATTAAGTAAACTTTAAGTTTTTAATAATCTTGAGTATGACTGAATTTGAATCGAAACGAATTTCAGGTCCCGATATAAATTTAAGAAAGGATCTGCAAGTACATTAAAAAAGAAAAGAAAAAAAGGCTTGACAGGAATCTTTAAAATGCTGAGTGGTGCATGTTTGGTTGACGAAGAATCACTCGACTTAGCGCTACGTCTCAGTTGGTAATTTTGTTTGGATAATAATCAATATTGAATTATTATATTATTAAAAAATAAAAAAATCCTTTAAGGGCATTAAAAAAGGCACGGGCCAACCATCAATCTTCATCATCATTTTATTTGGAAGAAGAATGATGACAAAAAGGCGCGGACAAAAACTATCAATTTTTATCATTAAGAAATCGTTTGAGATTATTTGTGTCGCAGAGATTATTTTTACTACTAAGTGAGCTTTAAGTTTTTAACAGTCTTGAGTACGACTAAATTCGAATCGAAAAGAATTTCAGGTCACGATATAAATTTAAGAAAGGATCCGCAGGTGTATTAAAAAAAAAGAAATGACTCTTCAGAATGTTGAGTGGCGCACGTTTGGTTGACGGAGAACCACTCGAATTTCATTTCAAAGCAACGTTCCAACATTTCTTCGGCTATATTCATTCTCTCAACGGTGAACATGACCTCGGTTGCATATTTGGTTCGCAACGTAACTAATCCCACGGCTAGAAACTCTCTAATTTGTGTACCAAATTAAACGGCTTATGCCTTGGACCATGTAGCAACAAATCTTACGCCAATGGTGATGATACCAGTGACCTGAATTCGAAACTCGTCAGCACCAAGTTCTTTACGGATCAAAATAAAATAAATTTCATACAAATTTATCTACATTAAAAAAAAAAAAAAAAAAAAAAAGTCACTGACTAGTAGTAAATGTGTTTGAGGAGATAAAAATTGAAATAACAGCGTTGATTACTCTCGTTTCATTTTTATCCGCTCCAGAACGGGTACAGTTAACCGACTTACCATGGCTCCAAAATATCTAAGGGTATTATTGGGAATGATAAATTCTACTCAGCCTTCTATAAATACCTGTCCACAGAGAGAGAACATTTAGCTGCCCTAGTAGTTTTTGAAATTCAAATTTTTTTGAAATCCTAAGCTTTGGAGTTGAAGATTTTTAGAGGTACTTCGATTTCTTTGTAATTTTAGTTGTTAATTATGGTCTCTGATCTAGTTGTGGTTCTCTAATCTCTTCTTCTTTGGTCGAATGTTGGATTGAATTTTTTGCTCGATCTAATTTGATTGAATGTTTTGTTGGATCTAATTTGATTGAATGTGTGGTCTCCTTTGGTTTTGAACTCTTTCTGTTGAAGAGATTTTAGTTTCTCTATATCTCGATGCTTGTTCACAGATTTTTGTGGATCCGAGTCGACTCGTTTTTTTAGATCTGGAACTAGATTTTTTACTCCTCTCAGCAGCATAAATCTGATCTATTGTATATGTTCTTCTTGTTATTTACACAATATCTGTGTTTGTTGTTTCAATTGTAACAGAAAGGAAAAATCGCAGTCGAATCGGTTGTAACTCAGTGACTCACAATGGGTAATTTCCGACATCTCTTGATTTGTTTTCGATATATTCTCCAGTCTCTGTTATTATGATCTAATCCTTATTTTTCTCTGTTTCAGGTTTATTTTGTGTATTTGGATGTCCGACGCCTTTTGTTAAGCAGTGCGATTTGGATCTCCATCTGGATAAAGATCACAAAAGAAATGAGAAACGTAGAAACGAGAAAGAGAGATTTCCTGTTTAGTCCACTAAACCCGACCTAGATTAGTGGCTAGTCCAGCGGAAACAACATTTACTCCCTAGTCCAAAAAAGATTTGAAAAGAGTAAAATTACTCTACTAACCCTAACATATAATATACTATGTATGTTATTAGTAACATAAGTAATATGTAGCAACATATGTAATATGTAGTAACATATATACTAGTATACTAATATACATATTAATACTAGTATACTAGTATTAATATGTAGTAAAATATGTACTAGTATTAATATGTAGTAAAATATGTACTAGTATTAATATGTAGTAAAATATATAGTAACATATATAGAACAAATGTAGTATGTAGTAACATACTAGTATTAATACTAGTAACTAGTAGTATACTAGTATTAATATGTAGTATGTAGTAACATATATATAGAACAAATGTAGTATGTAGTAACATATGTTACTAACTGCGTCATAAAAAATTGGACTAAATAGTAATTCCTACAACGAGAAACTCGAACAAGAACAGCCTTGAACGCTCAGAGCAAACGTGGTCACGGTCCTGGGAGAAAGAACCGCAGCAAAGATGAAATCCCTAAATTGGAGGTTTTCAGAGATGATGAGAGGGATGAAATCAAGATTGGTGATGTTGTTGTTGAAAAGGAAGAAAGTGAAAAGCATGATTTGAAAGATGTTGTTGTTCCTCACGTTGATTTTACTGATAAGAAGAAGAAAAAGAAGAAGAAAACAAGAGCTGGTGGTGGTGTTCAAAAAGCTGAATATGGTAAAGAAGAGGAACATTCTCCTTGTAATGGGAAACAAAATTCACGTCAAGTTCTCATACACAGTAAACAACTGGGGCTTAGTTTTTAACTAATGTCTTCTCCTGTTGGTTTCATCTTTGCTTTTTTCTTTAGTTTTCTTTTATGGAAATTTCTGAGGAACCCGAATTTGATACCTCTCTCTTCCACAAACCCATCATTAAGATGATATATATGTATAACCCAAATTATTAGATCCACGGTTAAGAATAGTTATTTAGATTAGATTTATATTTTCAGATTTTCAGATGGACGAATTTAACCTTTATCCATAATCTATAATTAACTAAAAGAAAAAATTTAAAAAAAATCACTAGCTTACAATTAAATATTTGCGGGGGACTGGGCGTTATTTGTGGATCTTATATTAACTGAAAGGTCAACCAAATTTTGCCCATAAATTTCGGCCAGTTAAGGTTATTGTCATTATATTCGGCAGGTTAAGATTATTATTCACTCTCTCTCTTGTGAGTTTATCACCGATTACTCTCTCTTCCATCTTTCGACATCAAATGTTCTCTAATCACAAAACTTTTTTCTCAACGAAGATCGAAGGATAGATTAATTAGTGTGAAGTTCGCATTAGTCCCATCTCAATATGAAAGCTTGTCGTATATCAATCATATTTCATCGTCAAGGATAAATTCATCCTTGCCTATGCAGCATCTTTATCAAAGAAAAACCTATATAGCAACAATTAATTAGATGACCAGGTGAGACCTACATAGCAACAATTAATTACATGACCAGGTGAGAAGATTCAAGGCGGGATAATCCAAAGAGTATCTTCAAATTTGGGTGTCATCTATATTTCATGCTTTGGGTGCTATGCACTTATTTATTTTTTTTTTGCCCCAATTTCCCAATGTACATCTTCTAGTCTCCATTGTGATTGGTCTCAATTGCATAACACACCAATTAAAGAAGGTGATGTTGGGGTGAAACTTGTTGTTTATAACCTTGCAAACCAGGAGGTACCCCTGATAATTGCAAATATCCCAACATTTGATAATTGTGATCCCAACATTTGATAACTGTGATTTATCACCACGAGATTGTGAAAACTCGGATTTTCACCACCATGGGATAAATGTTGTTTTCACGATTCCGGCAGGTGGTAACTTCACCTTCCATGGTTATGAAAAAGGAAGAAAACAATTTTCACATTATTAAACTGTGATAACTGCATTTTTCACGATTAATAGATGTGAAAATTAAAGTGTAATCATCAAAAACTGAAAAAAGTGATTATTAAACCGTGAAAACTAAATTTTCCAGAACTTTACATGGTGATAATTGTGTTTTTTTCCCCTAAAATGAGAACCGCATCTTGCATAACTGAATATTGAATGCGAAAATTTCAAATTTCACTATTCACGAAACATGAGAATTGCGAATTTCACACTTCACCAACCTTGAACAAGGACTCGTTTTAGTCGCGTACTTTTGAAAACCAGAATTTTCACAAGTCTTGACTTAAAACTAGAATTTTCACCAACATAATGAGTGTGAAATGTGTAGCTTTCACAAATGGTGAAAACTCAAATTTTTCCATATATCTACTTGATAATTTATTTTAAGAATGATAATTACAATTTTCGTTAGACCCAACCGGATGATAATTACAATTATCAATCTTGAAAACTGAAATTTTCACCGATCACACTATATTATTACTGATATAAATTCTGAAATCTGGAATAATGAGGTGTGAAATGTGGAACTTTCCTAAAGGGTGAAAACTGAAATTTTCATAACTATGATAATTGGGTTTCTTTATCCATTTGCAATTAAAATAATTTTTTCAAGCGAAAAACGGATGAACAAAAACTGAAATTAAACTAAGTTATTTAAGAAAGTTTTTCTTCATAGGAGTCAAACAAATGAGCGTAAAAAGGAATCAAAGGAATCACTTAGGGAGAGGAATCAGGGAGATATTCTAGGGAGGTATTATTCCAACAAGGTAAGTCAAAGGAGTTATGTGTGGAGTGTTTTAAGGGATGGCAATTTGTCAAACAGTTATACATATTTTTTATAAAAGAAAAATAGAATTAATTTCCTTAGTTAGAGGTTATTTGTGTAATTAAGTCCTATTATGAATAATTATGGGTTTCTCAAATATGGAATTTTAATGGTGGGTCTTGTAAATAAGAAAAAAAATGAATTGGGCTAGAAAAAAAGTTCCCCGTTTTCTTTTAGTCTATCCTTTGTAGACTCTTTGTAGACATATATTAAATTCTTCTCTTTTTAATATATGTCTCTCTTCCATTCAAAAAAAAAAAAAAACATATTATTAGTAATATTTGCATGTGTTGATACTAATTAGATCTGTAAGGGTGTTTTAGGCATTTAGAAAACATACTTTATAATCTCCACAAAGTTTTTGGACTAGCGTGTAAATAATTGGACTAACGAGTAAATAATTGGACTAACGAGTAAATGTTTTTCATGGGTAGACTAGCCATTAACTGGGTCATGAAGAATTGGACTAAATAGTAAATCCCACAACGAGAAACTCAAGATAAGAGCAGCCTTGAACGCTCAGAGCAAACGTGGTCACGGTCCTGGGAGAAAGAACCGCAGCAAAGATGAAATCCCTAAATTGGAGGTTTTCAGAGATGATGAGAGGGATGAAATCAAGATTGGTGATGTTGTTGTTGAAAAGGAAGAAAGTGAAAAGCATGATTTGGAAGATGTTGGTGTTCCTCACGTTGATTTTACTGATAAGAAGAAGAAGAAAACAAGAGCTGGTGGTGGTGTTCAAAAAGCCGAATATGGTAAAGAAGAGGAACATTCTCCTTGTAATGGGAAACAAAATTCACGTCAATTTCTCATACACAGTAAACAACTGGGGCTTAGTTTTTAACTAATGTCTTCTCCTGTTGGTTTCATCTTTGCTTTTTTCTTTAGTTTTCTTTTGTGGAAATTTTTGAGGAACCCGAATTTGATACCTCTCTCTTCCACAAACCCATCATTAAAATGATATATATGTATAACCCAAATTATTAGATCCACGGTTAAGAATAGTTATTTAAATTAGATTTATATTTTCAGATTTTCAGATGGACGAATTTAACCTTTATCCATAATCTATAATTAACTAAAAGAAAAAATTTAAAAAAAAATCACTAGCTTACAATTAAATATTTGCGGGGGACTGGGCGTTATTTGTGGATCTTATATTAACTGAAAGGTCAACCAAATTTTGCCCATAAATTTCGGCCAGTTAAGGTTATTGTCATTGTATTCGGCAGGTTAAGATTATTATTCACTCTCTCTCTTGTGAGATTATCACCGATTACTCTCTCTTCCATCTTTCGACATCAAATGTTCTCTGATCACAAAACTTTTTTCTCAACGAAGATCAAAGGATAGATTAATTAGTGTGAAGTTCGCATTAGTCTCATCTCAATATGAAAGCTTATCGTATATCAATCATATTTCATCGTCAAGGAGAAATTCATCCTTGCATATGTAGCATCTTTATTAAAGAAAAACCTATATAGGAACAATTAATTAGATGACCAGGTGAGACCTACATAGCAACAATTAATTACATGACCAGGTGAGAAGATTCAAGGCGGGATAATCCAAAGAGTATCTTCAAATTTGGGTGTCATCTATATTTCATGCTTTGGGTGCTATGCACTTTTTTTTTTTTTTTTTTTTTTTTGCCCCAATTTCCCAATGTACATCTTCTGGTCTCCATTGTGATTGGTCTCAATTGCATAACACACCAATTAAAGAAGGTAATGTTGGGGTGAAACTTGTTGTTTATAACCTTGCAAACCAGGAGGTACTCCTGATAATTGCAAATATCCCAACATTTTATAACTTTGATTTATCACCACGAGATTGTGAAAACTCGAATTTTCACCACCATGGGATAAATGTTGTTTTCACGATTCCGGCAGGTGGTAACTTCACCTTCCATGGTAATGAAAAAGGAAGACAACAATTTTCACATTATTAAACTGTGATAACTGCATTTTTCACGATTAATAGATGTGAAAATTTAAGTGTCATCATCAAAAACTGAAAAAAGTGATTATTAAACCGTGAAAACTAAATTTTCCAGAACTTTACATGGTGATAATTGTGTTTTTTCCCCTAAAATGAGAACCGCATCTTGCATAACTGAATATTGAATGCGAAAATTTCAACTTTCACTATTCACGAAACATGAGAATTGCGAATTTCACACTTCACCAACCTTGAACAAGGACTCGTTTTAGTCGCGTACTTTTGAAAACCAGAATTTTCACAAGTCTTGACTTAAAACTAGAATTTTCACCAACATAATGAGTGTGAAATGTGTAGCTTTCACAAATGGTGAAAATTCAAATTTTTCCATATATCTCCTTGATAATTGATTTTAAGAATGATAATTACAATTTTCATTAGACCCAACCGGATGATAATTACAATTATCAATCTTGAAAACTGAAATTTTCACCGATCACACTATATTATTACTGATATAAATTCTGAAATGCGGAATAATGAGGTGTGAAATGTGGAACTTTCCTAAAGGGTGGCGAAATTTTCATAACTATGATAATTGGGTTTCTTTATCCATTTGCAATTAAAATAATTTTTTCAAGCGAAAAACGGATGAACAAAAACTGAAATTAAACTAAGGCTTAGTTTGGTATTGCTGCAGCTTTTGTAAAAGCACTTTTCTGCTGTGCGTTGCTGTGCTGTGCTGTGAGAAAAAACAGTTAGACGTTTGGTAATATATTAATCAAAGTTAAAGCTGATTAAAAAAACAATCAAAATGTGTTTGGTAAATTATCAGATTTAACCATTATTGTTCTAGCAAATGACAAAAACAGACATATCACTGAAAATAGTTTTATTCATTTTTATTGGATTTAAAAATAATTAAATTTTTTACTATTAAATATAAATATATAATATTAAATTTACTAATTGCCACTATTATTATGATTGTTAAAAAAATATATTTTACTTAACTGCTTTGTAGTATATATATAATTTTCAAACAAAAAATGAAACTAAAATTAAGTAATTTTTTAATATTTGTTTTTATTTTTATCATTGACAAATTAATTGAAATCGTATATACAATAGTTTGAAAATAAAAAATAATAATATTTAAAAAATAATAATATTTAAAGAATAAAATATAAGAAATAAGAAAAAGATTGTATATAATTTTAAGGGTAACTTTTGTCATTTATAAAATAAAATAGGGATAAAAAAGATAAATCAAACATTAATTTTAGGTGGGACCAAAGCTTATGCTTTTGTAGCTTTTAAAAGCTCCTCCTCCCCAGCTTTTAAAAATTGAGTAATTTGGGAAGTGGTTTGGATAAAAAACACTTTGATTTTTTTTTACCAAACACTAATTTCAAAAATAATTGACATATATAGGTTTTGAAAGTGGTTTTGGGAAAATAAAAGCATTACCAAACCAAGCCTAAGTTATTTAAGAAAGTTTTTCTTCATAGGAGTCAAACAAATGAGCGTAAAAAGGAATCACTTAGGGAGAGGAATCAGGGAGACATTCTAGGGAGGTATTATTCCAACAAGGTAAGTCAAAGGAGTTATGTGTGGAGTGTTTTAAGGGATGGCAATTTGTCAAACGGTTACACATATTTTTTATAAAAGAAAAATAGAATTAATTTCCTTAGTTAGAGGTTATTTGTGTAATTAAATCCTATTATGAACAATTATGGGTTTCTCAAATATGGAATTTTAATGGTGGGTCTTGTAAATAAGAAAAAAAATGAATTGGGCTAGAAAAAAAGTTCCCCGTTTTCTTTTAGTCTATCCTTTGTAGACTCTTTGTAGACATATATTAAATTCTTCTCTTTTTAATATATGTCTCTCTTCCGTTCAAAAAAAAAAAAAAACATATTATTAATAATATTTGCATGTGTTGATACTAATTAGATCTGTAAGGGTGTTTTAGGCATTTAGAAAACATATTTTATAATCTCCACAAAGTTTTTGGACTAGCGTGTAAATAATTGGACTAACGAGTAAATAATTGGACTAACGAGTAAATGTTTTTCATGGGTAGACTAGCCATTAACTGGGTCATGAAGAATTGGACTAAATAGTAAATCCCACAACGAGAAACTCAAGATAAGAGCAACCTTGACGTTCAGAGCAAACGTGGTCACGGTCTTGGGAGAAAGAACCGCAACAAAGATGAAATCCCTAAATTGGCAGTTTTCAGAAATGATGAGAGGGATGAAATCAAGATTGGCGATGTTGTTGTTGAAAAGGAAGAAAGTGAAAAGCATGATTTGGAAGATGTTGTTGTTCCTCACGTTGATTTTACTGATAATAAGAAGAAGAAAACAAGAGCTGGTGGCTATATTGTAAAAGGCGAGCGTCTTTGGGGCTTAAGCGCCAAAGGCGCACTAAGTGCTGGGCTGGCGCCTGGCAAAAAAAGGCGCCCAGGCACCAAAGTAAGCCTGTAAGGTGCAGTTTTCCAATTTTTCCGCGGCGCCTAGGCGCGCCTTAGACACCTCGCCTTGCCTAGCGCCTTTTACAACATAGGTTGGTGGTGGTGTTCAAAAAGCTGAATATGGTAAAGAAGAGGAACATTCTCCCTGTATGATAAATTATAATCAGATTGGGAATTCTGTAAATAATCAATTGGAGATTCAGCTTGATGAAGATTCAAAGCTAGAGAAGACAAAAATTAGGGATGTTTTCTTGCCAGGTCCTTCTATGATTAATCTCAATCTGAATGGTAATCAGATTACTTCTCCTTCTGATACTGATCAACAGCATGAAACTCTTGGTGATTCCGTACGAGTTGAATCAAGTGATGACACTGAAGTAAAGATGGAACTGAGTGATGGTTCAGCTGACAATCATATGCAGCACCTTGGATCATTATCTGACAATGAAGATGATAGTATTTCTCAAACTCAAGTTGTCAGTCTGAATGTTTCTTCTTGTGATATTCAAGGTTATGAGAATCCTTATGCTGTTAATTATGAAGATGATAATCTTTATTGGGAAGATTCAAGTCATAACAGTTCACCTGATGAGAATATGCAGTATGCTAGTGGAGGAGAGTCGCTAGATTTGGACCATATGCAGCACCTTCTACCTAGTGGCTTATTATCTGACAATGAGGATTGTATGAAGACACCAAGAGAGCTGCAATTTCAGATGGGTCAGATTGATTGGAATGCTGATACTGAACTTCAGATGGATTTCGGTTATCGCTCAACTGTTGACAATGAAGATGATGACTTGAATGGTGCTAGACAGTATGAAATTCCTGGAGAGCCTCTACTTCTGAGTCAGATTGCTTCCTGTTCTGAATATTTGGATAATGAGAATGTGACTAATCCAATTTCTCCCGAGCCTGGAGACCTCCCAATACCCCGTTTCCTGTCTCCATCATCAAGAAAGCTTCCATTTTAGAAGGTGCAACCCTTTCCTTTTGGCAAAAGAATATTGACCTGCAAGCCCTTTCCTTTTGGCACATCAGCTATTCAGTATTATAATGTCAGTTGGAATCTCAAATTTAGAAAATGTATGAAAACAAGCAGCCTTGAGTCCACAATAGCAACACCACTCTCTTCTGTCTGCTATATCCAATATGTTCCAGTTTACATATCTAAAGTGAATATTCAAATTCTCGGTGATTGTGAACTTCTGATTGGGTCACGTGTATTAGTTATGTCAGAAAATTGCTGAGTGTACCCCATATGTTCAAATCATGCTCCCCTTTTTTGATTTTCCAAAGTTAACTGTCTCTAGATATCTTCTTTTGTATGGGATTCAAAAACTTAGGAAATCAAATAATTAAGCTCCTCATAGAATTTTTTGAGATTTGTTGGTTCCTCATGGTGTTGATTTGAGTAAGTTGGGATTTCCTTATGCACAGATTGGAATCTATGTATGAGTAACTTACAAACATCTTATGAAAGCTGGAAAAATTACTACGGTCGGTCCTGCATTTTTATTACATACATCATTCACCCACAAGCTAGCTGCTAGCAGCTTGCTATAGCAACAATACCAGCTGCTCTACAGAAGAGATTTCTTTTGGCACATCAGATATTCAGCACTATATTGTCAGTTGGAATCAGATTACTTCAAAGACAACCAAGTGAAGATACCCAGAGAGGTACTTGAAGAATACAAGTCCCAATTTGAAAAACAGCAAATGCTAATATGTGTGCAGCAGTAGCAAGGCACATACCTACATTTTAATCTGGTAATTATACCTGTGAATGCTGGGCCTTACATAATTGCTATTTTATGTACGGAGTATTACTTATTTTTGAGTTTCGACATTGGAGTTTAGCTGTCTGCCTGTCTTTCTTTGATATAGTTGTGCTTCCTGTTCACTGTCTACTTTTATTAAATCCAAGTGTGATACCCTACGTATTTTGTAGCTACTTTTATCTCTGGCAGTTCCACACCTTATTCACTAGCAAAATGCAAAATGAACATTTATTATCAACCTTATGGATGGATGGATGGATGGATGGAGGTATCAAATGACTTGACCTTAAAGCTTTCGAAGCCAGTAAGACATGTGCCCAATAAGTCGGGTATCAAATGGCACCCAACTCGAAAAATGAAACAAATGACTGGACATCTGACTCAAACCCAGTCAGAAACCAAGTCAAATCCAAACAGACAACTGTAGTCGCATCTTTTTACTACACCACCACCATCATACGGTGTGACATCAGTGAGCAAACACACAAACAAAAAAAAAAAAAAAAAAAAAAAAATGAAATCACCTTGTTTGGAGCAGTGGAAACCAAGGGTAGACAAAAATTTTTTTACAGATGCCAGTCTAGACAACTGATACGTTTTCCCTGTGACTGGGGAAGAACGATTGTGTTTAGACAAGACCATTAACAAGAGTCAGACAGAGCTAACAACTATGAACAATTTTAAAACATTGACACCTTTGATTTGGCTCAAGTACACTGCTGGGACCGGCCTTCCTCAGACATCACATTTGCATACTAATTCATAGTTAGTTCTGAATCTTCTGATTTCAGTCAAGGTGGATAACTTGTTGCTTACTCATTTAAAGCAAGATTGAGGTAGTAGCACAGCCGATTGCTTGGCTAAAGAAACAAAAACATAATCCTTAATCCTGAGTTTCATTGTTGATCACATATCAATTCTAACTGTATGAACTCTGTAACATTGGTGGGCCCATGCAACAATGACAACTTTTTATGCCTGCAAAATCACTGGGTAGTGGCGGTGACAATGTTTCTTTGAAAAAGGAAATGGCAGCTCACTTCAAAAACAACCAACCAAGTGAAGATCTCCTTCTGCTAATAGTCAACAAAGAGAGAGATCCCTAGAGGATTCTTGGGAAATCTTCCTGGCACTTTTAGGGGCGACCCCGAAAGAATTAGGGGCGACACTAAAAGACAAAAAAGGTCACCCAAACGTAAATCTAAGCTAACCCTTATCTTCGATTTTTCGAAATGGCCAATATGCCCTTATATAATCGGTAGCCAACACCATAATCGGTAGGTAACATGCAATCGGTAGGTTAAAATGAAACTATACCTACCGATTGTTGTGTTGATACTTAGGCTAATAATCCCCTTTATAATCGGTAGCTTATCCAACTTATAAGACTACCGATTATAAGGAGCTCCGTATTCAGACCTTGGCCAAATTCCATAGGTTTTGAGGGGTGCAGAGCCAACCATAACCACTTGGCTTGAGTCATGGATGTAGCCATAATCGGAAGTATAATATGTTACATAAACTACTAGATTATAAGTTGCCCCAAATTTAGTTTTTCTAAAATCCTTCACGTAATGAATTTTGAAATCCACCTATAATCGGTGGGTATATTATTATATAACCCGCCGATTATAACGAGCCCCGGATCCAACCTTTGCCATATTTCATGGGTTTTGAGTGCACAGACCAGACCCATAACCACTTGGTTCGTGTTTTGGATGCGACCATAATCGGGAGTTAAATATATTACCAACCCATCCGATTATGGGTTGCCCCAAAATGAGTTTTTTCTAAAATCATTCATGTGATGAATTTTGAAATCTACCATGTCAGTAGGGTTAACAACTTCACAACCTACCGATTATAAGGAGCCCCACATCGAACCCTTGCCAAATTCCATAGGTTTTGAGTGTACTGAGCCCAAGCATAACCATGTGGTTCGTGATTTGGATGCGACCATAATCGGGAGTTCAATATATTACCGGACTCTCCGATTATGGTGTTGTTTGGTTACAGAAACCATAGTTGTTTTTTAGTATAATAATCGGACATTAACGAAACCACAAACATCCGATTACAAATATTCGGTAGTAAATGCGCTCAATTACTTTCCGAATATGGTGTTGGTTGGTTACAAGAGAACAAATTTTTTTTACTTATAACGATCGGAAGGAACATTACAAATAAACCAACCGATTATTGTTATTCGGAAGTTAAGGTGCACATTTACCTTCCGATTGTGGTGTTGTTTGGATACGTAAGACAGTTTTCTTTACACATGATAATCGGAGAGCAAAGTATATTAGCAATCCTCCGATTTCTGACAAAATATTTTGCACAATCCCAGAATCGGTAGGTTAATAACGTATAACCCTACCGATCTCGACTAAAAATTGAACATCCCCAATCGGTAGGTTAATATATAAACCTATCTTCCGATTGTGTTCCAAAATTCAACACTTTCATGTCTCTTCATGTGATTCGCTTGCGAGTCATCGTTAAATGCATAAAATGTGTAAAATAACTATTCTTAATCCATAACGAAACAACTAATATTAGACACAATCTTTGAAAACGACATAATCCGACATAACCAACATAAACAAAGTTATCCATAAAGTTAACGAAAAACATCGAGAGTTTACAACACCGAGAGTTCACTTGTTCCTATTTGCTTTGACTTTGCGATTTTTATTAGCTCTACGACTTGGACCAGCATCATCATGGGTTTCATCAACTTGAGTGCTTGATGAAGCCCGAGTTCTTTGTTCACCTTGGTTGCGGGTTTCTTTTGCAATTTTCCCCCGAACCGAGATGCATACTCCTCATTGTCAACGTTGTCAATCAGTTGTTTGTGGTCTTTTATCTTCTCAATTGAAACAGGCTTTCCGGCCTTTATACAATCGGTGCACCATTTCGACAAACGCTTGAACTCGTTTCATCTGTTTTAAAACATAGCATACCATCAAACGGTTATTACTATATTTTGACCCATAATATTAAACTAAATTAACAAAACAATACGTACCAATCTATCAAAACCCATGAGGCTTCTCTTTCGGGATACTCTTTACGAAAGGCGGCTTTGCTTTAAGATCACGGATTACACGAACATGAGAAACATTGCGGTACCAATCCATGTAGTTGGGAGCATTTTTCAAAACCTTAGTTGGCTGCCCTTCCTTGGTTGATCAAGTAATGCGCCCTTCATCCCAATGGAATTGACGGGATGGTGAACCCTTGTGAACCACCAGTGATAGAATCTTTATCGGACTTGCATTGCTCCGGAACCAAAGTGAAATTGCCATGGATTTCCTCCTTTGGTATACCTTGTACAAAGCCGTGTTGTCGCATCACCCTTGAGGCATTGTACATCACATATCCGTGGGGTGCCACAACGGTCCAAAATAAAGTGCCAAATCGGACCGACCAGCGATATGTCCGAGGCTCGGTCTTCCTTGTATGGATCAAAGCATACGTCTTGGGCTTTAAGTGAGTCCAAAATCTCCCTCAAACGAATCAAGCGATGCTCCTTCGTCCTAGATAGGTTGTCATCGAAGACGTACTTTCTTCCTATAGGGTCACCTTTCTCCCACGTAGGGTTTTCAATGGCCAATTCAAGATAGGGAAGTGGCCGTAGATCCAAGTCTATAATGTCATTTTTGCAAGTATTAGGAAATTGATTCTTCAATAGTATAAAAAAAATAAAAAAATAACCAAGTATGTGGAGTTAATAAACAATACACTTAGCGAGACTCACGTTCCGGCCACTTGGCTAATTCCAACCCTCGACGCCTTTCTCAACTCTTCCATCAACCACGCATGGCATGCCGTGCCCCAAGAGTACTCATGCACTTTATCGAGAGGATCCAGGAAGTTGTAAAAGGTTGGCGTCGACCCGATTTCCACCGGTATTGGGAAAATGACACATCCCAATACACATAGGAGATATGCGGTGGCCGCGTGGTTGACTTGCTCGTCAGTTAAAGTTCCTTTCTCTTCTTTTTTCCTTGGTGCCCTTGAACATATCCATCAGAGTACCCATGTTGAACTGTCTAGTTCTATACTTCATGCATCTTTTGAACTCAGTTGTTGATGTTTCTTCATCCCAACCCAAACACCTCTTAGTCAGATCATAAAGATTCCTCCATTCCAACTTTGCTTAGTGAACTCGGCCCTAACACCCTTGCCATGGACGGGGGAGTTTAAGAATCTGCTCAACATCATCTCAGGGTTATCGTCATCTCCCCAAACGGCATATGGAAGGTGTCGGTCTCGGGATAAAGTCTCTCCACAAACGCATGATATAGCTTTTAGGTCATGTTCCAACATTGAGTTCTCCGCTGACATTGGCCAACCCCGAATTCGCAATAATGGTCTTGAACCTTTCACATTCACCCTCAAAGGCCAATCTAGCATTTTTGTTGGTGCGGCGGTCGCTTTGAGTAAACGAACACATCGGAATGATACTATTAAACACATGACAAGTTAAAAAATAAAATTAGAATAACCTAAAACTACAACCCTTAAAAGTATTACGAAGAAAAACATAATAGGTTAATAAAATGGATACGATCATTACCTCAGTTTCATATATTTCTCGGCCGGGATTCTTTGTATCCAAATAACAATTGTCCTCCATCCTCCCAGTGCAGCCCAAGGATTACACCTTACGGAATATCCTTCACCTTCGGTTCATACGGGACAAGGTGTTTCGCTTTCTTTCGAGGAGGATTTTTCTTTCGGGCTTGTCCTACTTCTTCTACTTGTTCAATTTAAGTTTACGATGGTGGAGCACTTGGTTGAACACCTTCTTGGATTGGTTGTGATAGAGAAGCACTTGGTTGAACAGCTTCTTGGATTGGTTGTGATTGAGAGGCACTTGGTTGAACACCTTCTTGGATTGGTTGTGATTGAGAGGCACTTGGTTGAACAACTTCTTGGATGGGTTGTGATTGAGAGGCACTAGGTTGAACGAGCTTCTTGGCTTGCTTGTTGAGTTCCAACTTGACCACTTGAAGCGCGTGCTTGATCCTAGCTCTCCTTGCACTATTTTGTCGGGGTTCGCGCCTATCCTTCCTTGCACTAGCCGAGACAATTGAATCTTGGATGTTTTTACCTCGCCTATCCCTAAACAACAACAAAAAGTACAACGAGGTTATGAAACTAAATATTCGGTTGGTTGATTTAACAAATTGCCTCAGATTATTCACAATCGTAAGTATCAGTTAACCTAAAGCTACCGAATACGTATAATCGGAAACAAAATAAACTTTTTGGTGTTCGAATATGTTTATCTACACAAAATAATCGGAACCTAAAGTTCAACATAACCCTCCGAATTCCACACAATCGGAAGCCTAACAAAACTAATGTCTACGAATATGCGTCTCTTTGTATCCGAGAAACAAATCAAGTTGTTAGCCTAAACAATCGGAAAGATATTACAGAATATTTCACCCCGATTATTGCGTCTCTAATACTTGTTCTTCCCTAGTTTATTCGGAAGGATAAATCACAATTAGCTTCCGATTATGATTTAATTGGGCCTCGGGAATGAAAAACTTTATATAATCGGTAGGATACCAAAATTTTTAACACCAGAATATGACAAATTTTCTCGTGAAATGAAGAGTTCGACCCCAATCGGAAGTTTATAACAATACCTAACCTACTGGATTGGGTAATAACCGAAAACCAAAAAAAAATAAACATGGATTCGTCCAATTGAAGCAATATAAACCAAATTAATGGTAGAATCTTACCTAATCGGCGCCATTTGAAGTTGCACGAGAGTTTGGCTATCGGTATCGCCTACTTCATCGTCTTCGTGTTCTTCGGGTTCGTGAGTTAAAACCTCTTTATTACGGGCATGCAATCCCAATATTCGGATCGTCACCGCGCATACAACGTTTTGGTTCGGAGCTTTCTTACGTTAGTTTCTTTCATCTTTATAGAAAATAATCGACGATGAACGATGTATAGCGAGGAGAGGGAGAGTTTTCCTCTGCAATCGGAAGGAAAGAGGAGAAGAGGAGTTGAAGTTGAAGTTGAAAAGAAAATGAAATGAATTTGAATTTAGGTCGACTTTGGTTTTATATGTCAAACGGTTATTAATCGGTAGGTAATACCACCTAATTAGCTCTGATTGTTGAGTAGCAAATCGGTAGAAATGGTTACTTATAACCTCTGGAATTATTGGAAGCCCCAAATTGAGCATTGGCCAAATTCCCTAGGTTTTGAGGGGTGCGGCCGACCATAACCATGTGGTTCGTGATTTGGATTTAGCAATAATCGGAAGCCAAGTAGGTTACCCAACCTCCCGATTATAGGTTGCCCCAAAATGAGTTTTTTGTAAAATCATTCATTGTAGGAAATTTGAAATCTACCATAATCGGTAGTATACTCAACTTAATAAACTACCGAGTGTAAGGAGCCCCAGATCGAACCCTTGCCAGAATCCATAGGTTAAGAGGGTACAAAGCCAGGCCTAACCATGTGGTTCGTGATTTGGATGTAGCCATAATCGTACGGAAGATAGGTTCCAAAGCCTACCGATTATAGGTTGCCCCTAAATGAGTTTTTTCTAAAATCCTTATTTCCACACCATTTAAAATTGAAAATTGAACCAGTATTTGAAGTCACTCATTTTATTGAATCGAAAAAACATACATGTAGTTGAAATAAAATAGAAGTAAAACACATAAAATTGTTCAATACATCGCCCTAGGGATTCTCTACGAGTTTAATTATATTGGGCGAGTGCCATTCAACTTCCTCCAAGAGAGTGTAACGTCCTCGTGCGAAACTCATGACTAGTACCTTAATTCGTATTGGCTCCGACCCAAAGTATCTTGGGAAAACAATTTTTAAATAAGTTAGCGTTGTTGAATAATCATAACCAAATAAATAATTTTTGATAAGAGGCCTATTGATTCACAAACTTACTCTACTCATTCGGTCTTCGTTTGGCATAGCGTCGCTTCACGAGCTTTCAATTCGTTTTCTCAGCGTGCGCATTCATTGTATAAATATGCGTACCTTTCCTTTATTTGCGGGGAGCGTCCTCCTATAACGATTTCCGCTTAGTGCTTTAAAAAACCTTAAACACCCGTTTCCACCAAGCATTGGTGTTTTGATCATCCCCAAAGTAAGGCCCTCTTGTTGGGTCTTAGGTTCACAGTCACCCATTGCGCTTCCTCAACGGAGTGCTTTGTGAGTGTGGTGTGTGCTCGACAATAGCAACATCTTCTATATTATTGAACGGAGTTGTAGCCATTTTGGTGATTCAAAGTGATGGGTGACTGATTTAGGAAGATTGAATGTGATGGGTGAATAAGTTTGGTAGAGATTGGTCTCTATTTATAGCAAAAAGTACCCAACGGCTAGTTTTTTAAAAAAAAACGGTTACCCCGACATAATCGGAGGTTTGTCAATATGTATTATCTCGATTATTGTTTTTGGTTTTCGAGGCACGGCTAGTTTATTTTGAGCAGACTAGCCGTTGGAGTATAATCGGTAGTTAGATCAACAATTAAAACTTAGATTTTCGTAAATATTTTGAAATTCATAACAATATCACCTACATTTTTTGCGGGTAGTTGGAGTATAATCGGTAGCTAATAACCTACCGATTATACAGTTGCCCCAAATTTTGTTTTTGCGAAATGTCATTTTTTCGAATTTGGGAACTAGAATAATCGGTAGTTAATAAGGCTTCGATTATAGAGTTGCCCAAATTTCTTTCTTCTTGGAAATCACCAATTTTGGGTATTTAGGAGCTCTTATAATCGGTAGTCTAGTGAGGTTATTTTTTCCTACTAGATTGTTATAGAAGCCGAGATGCGCGCTTGGCACAAAATCAATATAATCGGTAGTATAATATAGCTACTAAGCTTCCGATTGCGTTATTATAATCGGGAACAAAATAGCTTCCGATTGTGTAAAGGGCATTAACGTATTCTCCGCGTTTTTGGACATCCCTTAACGTTGTATATGGGTTGGGAATAAAAAAGTCCCCTAATTCTTTCAGGTCGCCCCTAAAAGTGCCAGGGGAAATCTTCTCGGTTTTGCATCTTTTGTTATTCTTCAAAGGCGTATAATAGTCATAGTATTATATAGAAGAGTGAAAGATAAGGACTTGCTTTTACTCTCTCTAGCCTGGCAGTAGTAGTAGTCTAGTTGATTTGATTTATGCAACAGTGCACTCTTTTGTTGTAATTAACGTCCACGGCATCATCGTCTAGTCTTTTCAAATTACTCTCTCCATCTCTAAAAGATAGACAGGTTTGATTTAATTTACACACAAACCTGCCTATCTTTTAAAGACGGAGGGAGTACAAATATCTTTTCTTGATTCTTGAACCACATTATACAGGCAAATCAAACGTTAGCCATGTTTCCAAATTCCAATCCTCCCTCTACATAGTCAAAAGTTATTCTATTAGATGAAGTCTAGAAGATTGAACCATTCTAATCCTCAACCTTTGAACAAAAACTAGGTAGAAAATACAGACTAGATCCATCAAACTCCCCCATATACCAACAATTGTACAACTATTCCATTCCTTAATCATTCCTTTGAGTCTTTCACTAGCTACGGTGAACAGCCACAGTTATAGTTTTGAAAGATATATTGGCTTAAAAGCCACATTTAGTTCTGAATTCAGTCTTGGTGCTAACCTGAAATTGCACATTAGGTAGTAGAACAGGCTTTGCCAAATAACATAACAATACTCACACCCACAAATTATTCCCAGTCTCAATAATTATCATATCATTCTGGATTGTTATAGTTTGCATATCAATAAGATCTCATGTCCTAGCTGACCTAATAAAACCAACCTTGTTTACCAAGTTCCAATTCAAAACAACATAAGACCGCAAATTTCCCAAACAATTTTGTCTTCACCCTACTCTGAATGTCCTGTCAATAAAATCAAAACAATGTATAAGTACTAATACAATTACCCTGTTGGATTATATGGCACACATATTAGCCACTGAGGTGATTGAGGTGGTCAGTTAGCTTATGGTGCATTCAACAGACGTGTGGAGAAGATAATTACAAGACCAAGACATGCATAGGATTACGCATTCTGGCTAGTAACTCCTTTATTCTAGCTGGATAAGTTAGTTTACCTAGTCAATGTATTTTGGTACTCTAGGTTTACTTTTGATTCAATAATCCTATAAATAGGATCAATCATGTAACTGTAAAACTATCCCAGCAAGCCGGAGATCAATCCAATTCACCCTACGGGGTTCGTAGGTGGATGTAGGCGTTAGTGCCGAACCACTTAATTCGTTGTCTTCTTTCTTCATTTGTGTTTGATTTGCTAGTCTAATCGATGATCCGTCTCGATACCCATAATTTATTATGGTATCAGAGCGGGGAGATCCGCTCAAATGCTTCCGCATTCTATATTTTTTTGTTATCAGATTGATTTTTCTCATAATTGATGGGTATCATCGATCCCGCATCTAATGGCATTTTTTTTTTTAGCTTACATGGTGCTTGATGTTTTCTCTACTACCCAAATTTCTTAGGGTTAGTATCTTAAATCACAGGGAAGTTTACAAAAAAAATTCATTTTTCCCTGTTACCCGAATTGGGTATCAAACTTTGAAAGAGAATTTGTGTCTTCCTTTCATTATTCAGTTTGTTTACATCTAAACTAGTCAATCCTCTTTCTGTTACCATCAATAGTAAAGAGGCGGTATAGTATTCACGTTTTTTTTTTGCATATAAGATTCGTGGGTTCTATAATCTTTATATGAGTTTTTTGCTTTTCTTTTTTGGTGTTGTCTTTATCACATAATTACTGTACATCGCATCAGCGTATGCTTTTGAGTCTATGCAGTACATATCACTTTTGTGTTTACAATGGAACTATGAGCAATGAGCTTCCATTTTTCAGTCTTCCAACACCAGCAAAAGGCTTAGATATATTTTATCTGTGGTGTTACTTCACTCAACCACAAATCAGAATTGGGTTTCATCTACATAAGTCTTGTTTCCATTAATGAATGTGTTTCTGTAACTCATTTTTCCAGATGATCGAGTTATAAAACTTCTTTAATGATCTATTAACTGTTAGCCTATACGACCTCATCTTTGGTTCATAGGCAAATCAGTTTCCATTCGTTGTCATTGTCAAACTGATCATTTACAAATCAATTTTTATTCTCATGGAAGACCTTTAGTTAGGTTTCCTCTATCAACTGTTGCCCTATAACTTCATGGCAAATCAGTTTCTTTTGGTTTTCCTAAATAATTCAGGCCTTTACTTACGTTTTGGCATTCGCAGTTATCATTTTTTTTTTTTAGCACTGCTCCAATTTTATTTTATTTTTCAGTTCACCTTTAGAGTGATCGTCATCAATTCAGTTTATGTTGGTGTGCTTGATTAACTACAAGCTGCAACATATTTCTATCAAAATGTCTTGCCAATATTGTTCACGACAAGATTTCATTATTTATCAATACCTAACTCAAAGGGTATTCATATCCGGCTCACAACTGTGTCAAACATAGAGCTAATCATGTATGCTCTCAAGAACTTTGCACTCCAAAATATATTTGCATTTATCTCATCGTGATGGTGTTCTCTATCCACATCATGAGTTTTTCTATGGGTTCCGGCTGAGGGTACAGCCATAGACCTAATGATGATCTGAGTTATAATCACACTTAGATCAGTTTCTCTTTGAGAATCTCGTCAATTTTTCGTAATCCAATTATCTCTGGATATTTTCCAACAATTATGTAATCTTTGGCTTTGCTAGTTAAGGATTTCTCAATCTAATATTATTCCTTCTTTTAAGAAATATCAATTCTGAATGCATGATTCCATCTCCGGATCATGTTATCGTATCTTTTCCGAGATGTTTTCAATTACATCTCGTGATTTTAGATTCATCTTCATTCTTGATGATGATGTGTTTTAATAATACAAGATCACAAGCTCGTAAAAAAAAAAAAAAAAAAAAAAAAAAAAAATTGTCTTGTCTACAATGGACAATACCAAAATGGTGCTGCTAAACTGAAGACTGTGAAAAGAAAACAAGACAAAGGAGCCTAAATCAAGTTGCTGGAGTAAAAGAAAAACATTCAGCTCATATAGTTCAACTGTCACGTCCAAGTACGTGAATGAAGCATCCATGCCATGGTCGAAGTACGTCATATGAAGTTTAGTTTACAAGGTTTCCTTTCAAGATATTGTCCAAGTTGCACACTTCATTTCTCTCCGTGTCCAACTTGAGGGGGGGGGTGTTGGATTATATGGCACACATATTAGCCACTGAGGTGATTGAGGTGGTCAGTTAGCTTATGGTGCATTCAACAGACGTGTGGAGAAGATAATTACAAGACCAAGTCATGCATAGGATTACGCATTCTGGCTAGTAACTCCTTTATTCTAGCTGGATAAGTTAGTTTACCTAGTCAATGTATTTTGGTACTCTAGGTTTACTTTTGATTCAATAATCCTATAAATAGGATCAATCATGTAACTGTAAAACTATCCCAGCAAGCCTGGAGATCAATCCAATTCACCCTACGGGGTTCTGTCAGTGGATGTAGGCGTTAGTGCCGAACCACTTAATTCGTTGTCTTCTTTCTTCATTTGTGTTTGATTTGCTTTCCGTCTAATCGATGATCCGTCTCGATACCCATAATTTATTATACCCAAACACCAATTTCAGCAGCTCCGATTTTTTTATCAATATCCATTGCAAAATAGACCATATGCAAGCTGATACGCTACAATTTAGCAGGGTTGTTTACCCGTTGAACACAAAAATTAGAAGGCACTTGGTCAATTCATTTTTCTACGAGTATCTTACTAAATATATGAGGACCATAAATCGTCTTTCCCAGTCAAAAACTAGAATATTCAGTATCTAACAAAATCATGAAAAAAGTATTGCGATTTATGGGATTTTAGACGGTAGAGTTCAGCATCACTGAATGCTATCTTCTTTTTTCTCCATTCTCGATGGTAGTTCGCCAAACAAAATTCGCAACTTTCCATTGGTTGTTTCAGATTCAATACACGAGCAGAACTCATTTTTAAAACAAAACAACCAATACAAATGAAGGCATGTGATTTATTAACACTGTCAAAAATGGATTAGCAAACACGATTTACAAATGATATATGGAGCACTTACTGCTAAGTGAAAACTATTCATCGTAAGAATAAACCAAAGAGAGTGAAGCGAAAGTACCGTGGCAACCCTCAGTTACAGTTATAGAGACACTGCTATTGTCACCCTCCTCCGCTTGCCTCCACAATAGTTCAATTCCATCCATGTGACCCATCCCAACCACAGCAACAACTTTTCCTTGAAGACTTCTAAGGTTCGCAAACATAAACTTGTCTCTACCTTCAACCATTGCCTTAAACTGCGCCATTTAAAGTAGATTTAACAATTTAGTTTTGTTATCTTTCTTCAAGACGAAAAATTCTAACACAAAATTATGTATATCATAATGCAAGCAAAAAGAATGACATTGATCTGTTCACAAGTATACTTTTACAGTAAAGAACGAGAAACTTGTGTTTCTTTCTTAAACTGGATGCCTTTTCCTGTATAATGTATCTCAGGGAAACTTCAAGAGTGACCAGAGAAACTTACAATCTCTGGACGAAGTTTTTTCAAAGAACTCTGCATTTCTTGCACGGAGGATCTTGTAACTTCGACTTCATTCCTTACTCCATCATATGTAAACCAAAGCCAGTAGAAAGAGGATACTTTAGAAAACTGTTGAAGCATATCCTGGAAATAAAGTTATAAATCGATTACTCCTGATCAAGAAAAAATAATGAACCAAAGAGAAAACAAAGAAAGTAAGGATTAGTCTAGAAGATTCTTCTATTGCAACCTGGAAGACAAATACAAGGTTATAACACGGAACGGATATGTTAGAAACAAATATAAGCAATAAGCAAGATCATATGCATTTCAAAGCTACATCAACAATTACCTTGAATTCCAGACCTGGAGCTCTCATGGCTTTGCATAACAATTGGTAGAATGTAGCAGGTTTCCAATTCATGAGCCCCATGGCACGTTTCTTACACTGCTTAACCTGCAAATAGACATTACCATTCTTAGGAAATGTGGGTTCCCAATGCAATAATAGTTATTTACATCGCCATTTTGAGTCTCCAGTAAAAGGGAACTTAATGATTGTGACTGTAAAATTTGATGAAGATTTCATTCGAGGTGAGAACTGATTACAAGGACCCAAGATTCCGTTTGAATTAACCCAAACAAAGCCGAGTAACCCGAAACCAAACTCTTTCAATAAGAAATATAATGAAAGGAAATACATAATGGAACTAATCAAACATGATTGATTCTACAAGAACAACTGAGGAACGTTACCTACCGCAACTACATCAGGCCTTACACTATCGATCACCTACATTGCAAGATAAAAACTGTATTAGCAGATGACATTAGAAAGGCATCAGAGCATAAACATGTACAAAAAGATACATGAACCAATAATGTAAAATTACAAGGGAGAACAAATGTCCTCAAGATACACCACACAAGGTCAATCATGTTACATTTTCATGAAGAGGCACAATGAAAGAGCACAAATAAACATCAGGATTTAATGTGGAAGCTAAATCACCCACAAGAAAACACACATAACAAAGATATATGCAACAAAAAGAATTTCAATTTACTGAGATCAAGCTATAGATGCAAATAGTGAGGGAAAGAAAGTATTGCTTGGGAACCTCGTCGTTCATCAAACAGACTGCTTAGATGAGTGCAGATCAACACAGACATGTCAGTATTGGTACTCAATTTCTTAAAAAAGGGTTCCCCCTTTTGCTATCAAAACAAACCCTAACCTATAAATGAAATAAGAAGAATCAAATTTACCTTCTTGACCGTTTCAGCACTCTGTTTAGAAACATGATTAGTTCCGATAAGATAGATTTGAGCCCCATTGATGGAATTCTTGAGTAAAACAACTTTACCATGTTGATAATAGGTTTCATCTTGTGCAGAAGAAGGAGATGGTTGTTGATGGCATGTACTTCTGGAATTTGTTGAAAAAAACCTAAGTAAGCAGTTGTAAATGCAAGACATGGTTTTGCTTCCTCCCCATTTTTTAATATAAGCTTGCTCTTAGTGTTGTTTGTCCGTTAATCAGTTATGGTATGAAAATGCTTTTAGTCCTGCGCTCTGGATACTCCTGAAAGAGGAAAATAAATGACCAAAAAGAAAACGAAGAACAAGGAAAACGGGAGGAAAAGCCTGGTATTTTTAGGGGAGACCCTAATAGAATTAGGGACGACACAAAATGACAAAATAGGTTGAAAATACGTATATGTCTCTTTATAATCGGTAGTTTAGAAAAAAAAATTATCTACGGATTATGATTAAATTCTTCTCTTCCTAGCTTTGTTTTGAAATAATTAAATTTGGGGCTACTACCATAATCGGTAGGCAATAAACATCATGAAACTACCGATTGTACAATCGGTAGGCAATAAACATCATCAAACTACCGATTGTGAAAACAAAGAAATCCAAAATTCCATTGGTTTTTGAAAATTTCGAATTTGGGTCTACTACCATAATCGGGAGGCAATAAACAAAGAAATCCAAAATTCCATTGGTTTTTTGAAAATTCCATTGTACAATCGGTACGTAATAAACATCATGAAACTACCGATTGTGAAAATAGAAATCTAAAATTCCTATTGGTTTTTGAAAATTTCGAATTTGGGGCTACTACCATAGTGGAAATTGTATAAATACTCCTCCTTTTCAGGGGTCTTCACAAATACCCTTAAGAAATTTACAAATACCCCCAAGGGGTTTATTTTAGGTTTTTAGGGTCTAGTTTTTTGGCACATCTAAAATTATATAAGTCAATTCAACTTCCGGAGGAGGTTGGGTTGACGTTTTCATGAGTCAAGAACATACTAGTTCATTTTCATTATCCACTTAAAATATACCTCTTAGGGGTATTTAAATAAAATGGAAGGGTATTTATGAAGACCTTATATTCAAGGGGTATTTAATTAATGTTCCCCCTACCATAATCGGGAGGCAATAAACATCATGAAACTACCGATTGTGAAAATAGAGAAATCTAAAATTCCTATTGGTTTTTGAAAATTTCGATTTTGGGACTACTACCATAATTGGGAGGAAATAAACATCATGAAACTACCGATTGTACAATCGGTAGGCAATAAACATCATGAAACTACCGATTGTGAAAATAGAGAAATCTAAAATTCCTATTGATTTTTGAAAATTTCGAATTTGGGACAACTACCATAATCGGGAGGCAATAAACATCATGAAACTACCGATTGTATAATCGGTAGGCAATGAACATCATGAAACCACAGATTCTGGTTGTTCTCAATCATGTGAAAATGGAATCTCCTTTATATAACAAATTTCTCCCGATTGTAACTACCGATTATGGAGGGCATATTTGCCATTTCGAAAAATTTAAGATAAGGGATGGCTTTGTTTTAGGTTTGGGTGACCTTTTTTGTCATTTTGTGTCGCCCTTAATTCTTTTGGGGTCGCCCCTAAAAATGCCAGGAGGAAAAGATCACGAAAAACAGCACGGGCGAGATGGACGGGCCCATACAAAATCCCAATGTAATGACATCGGTGGGCCCACACAAAAATGTTCACCGTGTAAAACATGTGTTTTTCGGTTTTTTCGATATTCTTAATTATCCTGTGATTTTTCTATCACTGCTATGCGACCGAACTCTTCCAAGAATTTCATCCGAAATCACCCACCAAATTCATGGAAGAGATGCAACAGAAAAATCCTAGAAACCCCACTTCAGCAGGTCGCGATGGCAGCGGATTCTTCACATGCGAGATATGTGTAGAAACAGTTCCAACGAAACGGAAATTCAAGAACATGAAGATGAATGGATGCTTGCATCCTTGTTGCACTAATTGTGTCGCCAAATACATCCAAGCAAAATTAGTCGAGCACAACATATCTGAGATAAAATGTCCTAATATCGACTGTAACGTCTTATTGGATGCATCATTGTGCCAGTCTACCCTCCCTAAAAAAGTTTTCCAGAACTGGTGTCGTGCTCTTTGTGAATCAGCAGTACTTTTGGATTCATCCAAAGGTGGTTTAGCACATGGAAGATCCTACTGCCCTTATCGAGATTGTTCGGAATTGGTTTTGAATGAGTGTGTTACAAATTCACGGCCGAGCAATAACACTGGTACTGGGATTACAAGATCAAACTGTCCTAATTGCAAAAAACTCTTTTGTTTCCGGTGTATGGTTCCATGGAAGGAGAATCATCGTTGTGTTCGTAGAAATGAGACTATAATTGACATTGATAGCAATGATGTTTTGTTCATCGAGATTCTTAAACACAAGAAGTGGAGACGATGTCCAGCTTGCCACCGTTACATTGAACGTAACGAGGGTTGTAACTGGGTTACATGCAGGTACATATATATTGCTTCTTTCCCAGTATGTTTTGGCAAAGTTTTCATTGTTTCTGTTATTTCCTTCTTGTCGACTCCTTGTTTAGTTATAGAACCAAATCACCAATGAAGCTCAACTGTCTAGCTCGGAACCAGGAAATTTATGGTTATTTTGGATTTCTACTGCAGGTGTGCAAAACGATTTTGTCACGACTGTGGCAACGATCCTGTGTGTGCCATAACGGTCTAGGGGTTTTCACTTTTGAATGTTGCAGCTAATGTACTCATGATCATAGTGTTGCTTATTGTACTAGTATTTGCGTGGCCAAGTCCATGGGAGGACTAATCCTGGCTCTAGCCCTCCTAAATTTTCATAACTAAGTTTGCAGTTATGAGGATGCTACTCATGTATCTCTTTAATTGAATCAATAAAATTTTCTTGTTCCAAAAAAAAAAAAAAAAAAAAAAGTGCAGCTACCATATTCTTTTCTTTATTTTTGATCTTAACCAATCATATTCCTCCAATTAAATGCAATATAACTCAACTTCAAAACCTCGAAATCCCTACTTCTAGTAATGATAAGTACTTTTTCGCATGGTGAAACAGCTAACGAAGTGCCCTAATAGTGACTGCAATGTCGTACTGGATGCGCCATCGTGCGTCCTCCCAAACAAAAGTTATTGAGAACTAGTGTTGTGTTCTTTGTGAATCTGCTGTACTTATGGATGTATCTCTAAAGGGAATTCCTTAAAATAGTTTACCTTTCCGATTAAGATTTTGGATTTATTTATTTATTTTTGCTTGTAAACATGTATCCTTTTCTACTTTGGTTTGGCTTACTTTTTCTATTTCGTATAGGATTACAAGTAAATTTCTCTATTTATATCTAAAACATTCCAGTACGTAATAATTACACAACCCGCAGCTACCACATTCTTTTCTTTATTTTGATCCGAAGCATTCATACTCGTCCAATTAAATGGAGTTGGCTCAACCGCAGAACCACGAAATCCCTACTTTTAGTAATGATAAGTACTTCTTCGCATGTGAGATTTGCGCAGAAGTACTTCCCATCAACCGGATATTCAAGAGCATGGAGATGAAAGGATGCTTGCATCTTTACTGTACCGACTGTGTTGCCAAGTACATTGAAGCAAAAGTGATTCAATACAATATATCCGAGATAAAGTGTCCTAGTATGGATTGTAACATCATATTGGACGCTTCATTGTGCCAATCAGTCCTCCCTAGAACAGTTTTCGAACAATGGTGTCGCGTTCTCTGTGAATCAGTGGTATTTGTGGATTCATCTAAAGGTGGGTTAGCTTATGGAAGATCTTACTGCCCTTATGGTGATTGTTCAGAATTGGTTTTGAACGAGTGTGTCAGAATTTCTTCATCGAGTAATGATACCACACTTAGTAGATCTACATGCCCCAACTGCAAAAGACTCTTTTGTTTTCACTGTATGATCCCATGCACGGAGCATCATCAGTGCAGAAGAGGCGATGTGATAATTGACATTGATAGTAAAGATGTTTCGTTTTTGAAAATGGTTAAACACAAGAAATTTACACGATGTCCAACTTGCCTCCGTTATGTGGAACGCAGCGGAGGGTGTAAGAACATTACATGCAGGTATGTGCATATAGCTTTATCTTTTTGTTTTTCCTTGTGATCCATCATTTATACTGCAGTTTTTTCTTATGGGTACTATTTTTAACTCTTCTAATTTGCATTTCAGATGTAAAACCCTTTTTTTGCTACCACTGCGGACGCAAAAATTGTGCATGCAGGCCTGCCTTGCCTAGTTGTCGCCGTATGATGACTCTCTACATGATTTCTTTGTGTATTAATTTATTTATTTTTATTGTTTTTCGAAATATCTCTTTTATAAGAAGCGCTTTGGAGGGTTGAGCATTATAGAGAAGGTCTTTCACAATAATGACAAAGGGTAGAGGACTAGGAGACAGTGGTGGTGGCATGAGATGCGAAAATCTATCATGCTGTATATGATTGATCCTATGAGTTTGCGTTTGTATCCATTAGTGCTTTTTTTGCAGTTACATTTTCAAACATTAACACTTCTATACTGAGAAGCACAACATCGATCAGTTCTTAATGTCGATGTAGATTCAAAACCCACTTGTTTGTCTACAGCTTACTCGTCTGGGACTAACAAAAATCACCCGACTTCAGATCTGACTCAGTAGGTTTGTTTTGTGAGTCGGGTCTGACTCAACTGAATCAAAAATATGTGAATCAGTAGGTTGGTCTAATAAGTTAGGGATATTTTGTTAGCTGAATCAAACCGCTCCAAGTCAGACTCAATGTTGAGTCTGATCTGACTAAAAATTCAAAAATTTGGCCTGACATCTGACTCACAACAAGTTGACTCAGATCCAGATCGCGAGTCAGATGCAAACAAACATGGTACAACTCTTGCTCAAGAGCAACTTGACCCTGCAACCTTTATAACAACTACTGATATATACGATTCTCAATTTGCAACTTTAAGTCCATCCTAAAGTTACCAAATTCTTTACATCCTCACATAGAGTAGCACTTGATAAACCTAATTCAAAGTTATTTCGCTCATCCCATGGAGTGTCAGAAGTGCCGGGACTGTCCTCTTTATTTTCACAAGGGTCGGAGCTCATATCTGGTAGAACATTCCACCCTGAGGAATACTGTGGAAACTTAGCTTGAGACTGCTACCTCATGCTGAATCAATTGAGTCACAATACTATCTGAAACTGTCTCAGATGATTTAACTTTCTTACCAAGCTTAGAAGCCCATTTTTGCTTATCTGCATTTTGAGGATACACAGCGATAGCTACGGGCAAGGATTCAAACAATGAGATTAACTGACCGGTCTGAGCATGGTCGAGCTCAAACCAAAAATAATCTTCAGCGTAATAGTTATCTATGACAATTGGTTTGTACTGGTTTTCAGACAATGGCATGCATTGCTTTCGGATACATATGCGGACCTGAGACAAATAATTACAAACTTAGAAATCCTACTGTTGACCCATGAAAAAACAGATTCTAGGCATTACGTAGAAACAGCAGAATAAATCCTTCTTGTACCTGTGCAGGATTTTGAGTTCGGTCTTGACCATCTTCAGTCCATCCATATGGGTTGATATTCATTTCTCCATTGCTTGCAGCTTCATATATTCCATGTATTTTTCGATCAGAGTAATTGAACAAGAAGAGTGGCAAGCCCGGTTTGACGTTCTTTACGTGTACCATGTGGGAAGATGGTAAACCTGTTATTACAAAAGATCTCTTCAAAGTTAATCACAGGAGTCTGCAAACTTCTCGAAACATATAAATAGGTGCAAAACAACAGCCAAAAGACCCCAAGGACCAAGGTGGACAGGTTAGGTAGATAAACTTACCAAATATCTGGTTGGAGAGACACTCCTTCATGGTATGTCTTGTACATCCAAATATGACACCTCCAAGATCATTAGTCCTTAAATTCCTTGCTGTTACACTGCAGTTAACACTTGGATTCCGCACAACTGTTTCCTGCAAGGGGATAGTCTCTTTCTTCCTCCCCTCTATCATTCTTTCTTTACTGACATTATCCCATGAAAATATATACAAATTAGCAATCATAATAGCCTTTCACATCGGAGTAAAGATAATGGCGAAATGACACTCGACAAGAAAAATACCCACAATGCAGAATACGACTCATACAGGATAGAACCAGCATTAAGCAAATTGAAAGGGTGGAATAAGGATTACACAAGAAACCAAAAAAAAAAAAATCGTTCGTTCGTTCGTAGATGCAAGTTAAAGAACAAAATAGCGGATACACAAAATCTAACACAGACCCTCAGTGAAAAGTACATACACGAAATCTGACACAAACCCACGGTGAAAGTAAAAAGTGCGTTATATAAACAATCATAACCCATTGACCTTTATGCACAACATCAAGTCTCAAAAACTCAGAAAGCTCCAATAACTGTTAACGAAGTACAAGTTCTGACAAAATGTTAAAAATTCAACAAGAAATTCTCACAAAAGAAAAATGCTACTCGTACCTGACAACACAAGTGTTAGGTAAACAAAAGAATGAGACTGTACAAGCAAGCCCGATTCCTCGTAACCTGAGTGCATAAGGTCTCATCCTTTTTCTAAATGACAGATGTAAAACCAGTGCAAACAGGTACGAATAGCACGTTTGTAACACCAAAAAGAACACACAAACACAAAATCATAACTTACACACAGCATTCGGTATCCAAAAATTACCAACATAAACAATCACAACTTCTCTTTTGCCAGAGCAACAAATCTTGACAAAGAAGTAAAGTTTCCAGCAAAAAGAGACTAGTTGTACATATTTCCTTATTAGTTAGCCTATTTTAGGATATGAAATATGTTCAGGATCATTGTAATCTTAGCTGTATAAATACTGTAACAAAAACCTTCGCTTCGATATAGCCTCAAACCCTTTTAATCAGATTCAATAATGGGTGTTTGTAGCCATGGCATTGGCAATACAAGTTTGTTGTTGTTGCTGCTATTGTTGTCAGTTCTGGTTTCCAAATCTTCATCTGAGAAGACCAGAGTGCAAATAAAGAATGATATTGAAGGTTATGAAGTTGCATTGGACATGCACTGCATGTCGAACGATGACGATCTAGATCATCGTTTGCTCCATCAAGGTGACGAGTGGTATTGGGAATTTAAACCATCTTTTATTCATACACACTTTTGGTGTGAGTTTCGTTGGTATGATAATTGGGATTATAATTGGAAATATGGCACTTTTGTTGTTTATGATAGAAAACCATTCCACGATGAATACTATAACCTTTGTGGTGACGATTGCCTGTACTATGCTCGTCGAGATGGATTTTATGTATACCATAGCGTCAGTGACGGAGATGACTGGGAGAAAAGAGGTGAATGGCATATTGAATGAAGTTACAAAGCGGCCGAATAAGAAGAACGTGTTCTTTTAATCCTGGAAAATAAAAAGAACGGAAGATTATGGAGGATCCATACGAGTGATTGGTAGGAACTTAATTCTTTTGAAGGAATTAGATTAGGTTAGATTCTTTTTTTTTTTTTTCCTTTTATTGAAGGAACAGATTGCTCTAGGGCAGTTCCAATGGCATCGTCAGCCGCACGCTCGAAATATGGACGCCAGTACTTCGAAATATGGACGTCATGTTTATATTCGTTACATATGTGTTTTAAAATACTTTTCAATAATATAAAATTTACGAATATCCATGGTATAGTTTGAAAAGTAAATCGTTTCTAAATTATACTACTAGGTCAATTAATAGTGGGACGGATGGAGTACATAATAGTTTATGATAGTCAAAAGTTGTCGTGAGCGGAATATATTTGGCCAGTGGCAAAGTCTACCGGCGCTGTTTAAGTTTATGTAAAAGTAAAATAGAGTTATAATTAGGGGTGCACATATCCTACTCATACCCGCATTTCTACCCTACCTGCCACTGTTTTACCCGTACCCTATCCTACCCGCCGTTTGATGGGTAAGGTGACGGTTAAAGATTTTTTTATCCGTCGTTAAATGGGTAGGGTGACGGGTATATTTCGAAATTAACCTACCCTACCCGCCTACCCGCCTAATATTGAAAAGACAAAATAACCCTTTCATTGTTTTTTTTCTCCCGCCCATCTTTTCTAAATTATCTTTTCGAAATCAAGGGCAAACTAGAAATCATGGACAACTTAGCCTAGATAAAGAACGGTCAGGATGCATTCTGGGGAAAGCTAAATCCATGGTTGTGGTTTGCTCTAATTATAATTAATCATTATGAGTGTTTTATTAATTAGTGTCTCATTAATCTCATATAATAAATAATTAATTAAATTTTCATCATTAAATGTCCTCTTAACTAATCTAAAGGTGAGTGAGCCAATACCGGCGCAAAACATCACCATAGAAAGACAAATATCAGCAACATCTAAAAATACAATTGAAGGCACAATCCCCTTAAGTACTAACATCTTTACTCTTGAAACTAGCTTAGAACCATACAATTCGTAGCTTCAATAATCTACTTCTATTTTTCTTAGAACCAAGTACCATACATTTAAAAATATCTCAAATATTGGGTATAAAAATTTCAGAGAGATATAAATGTTAGAAATCAAGATAAGATCGTATCTCAAACGGTTTCCAACATGCTCATCTGTATAAAGTATGTTTAGTGGGATACTTCCCGAACTCCATTTCTCTTGAAATTTTGTGACATAAGAGTCACTAAAATGGGTTATGCATAGCAAATATTGAGGTAATTCCAAGCGATAAAACTTGTATTTTCTATCACTTCTCGGTTATCCAGATTGTGGCAGTGTCACCAGAACCTAGTTGTTTCTGTTACAAACCCATCTCCGATCGTACTGAATTTTAAAATTAAAAATTTATTAAACATTCATCATTAAATGTCCTCTTAGTTAATCTAATAAATATGTATTTTTACATTAATAAATAATTTTAATAAAAATTATATCAATAGAAATTAGGGGTTAGTAGCGGAAGAAGTAGTGGCTGGTGGAAGCGGTGGTGTTTCATCGATTAGATTTATTGGATAACTAAAATTATGGACAACTTAGACTAGATAAAGAACGACCAGGATGCATTCTGGGAAAGCTAAATCCATGGTTGTGGTTTGCTCTAATTAAAATTAATCATTATGAGCATTTTATTAATTACTCTCATAATAAATAATTAATTAAATTTTCATCATTAAATGTCCTCTTAACTAATCTAAAGGTGAGCCAACACCGGCGCAAAACATCACCATAGAAAGACAAATATCAACAACATCTAAAAATACAATTGAAGGCACAATCCCCTTAAGTACTAACATCTTTACCCTTGAAACTAGCTTAGAACCATACACTTCGTAGCTTTAATAATCTACTTCTATTTTTCGTAGAACCAAGTACCATACATTTAAAAATATATCATATACTGGGTATAAAAATTTCAGAGAGATATAAATGTTAGAATTTAAGATAAGATCGATTCTACATGCATATCTCAAACGGTTTCCAACAGGCTCATCTGTACAAAGTATGTTTACTAGGATACTTCCCGAACTCCGTTCCTCTTGAAATTTTGACACCATAAGAGTCACTAAAATGGGTTATACATATCAAAAATTCAGGTCATTCCAAGCAGTAAAACTTGTATTTTCTATCACTTCTCAGTTGTCTGAATATTGTGGCAGTGTCACTTGAACCTAGTTGTTTCTGTTACAAATCCATCTCCGATCGTACTGAACGTTTGGCGTAGCTTTTGAAATTCCATAATGTATAACATATCAAAAAATTACTAAGATCTAACGGTTAGATTAGAAAATGTGGTACTAACAACAATCAAGATTTTAGGAGTCAGAAAAACTAATTCGAATACAGGAGCAAGGATTCGTAACCTAAACTAGGTTTTCAATTAGAAGTGATGATTAAAACTTAAAATAAAATCAATAAACGTTATCGAGATGTGTCATTATGGTAAGGGTTGTACCCTTACTAAGTATACTCTTTGCCTATTTATTTGTATTGTATTATAAAATGAAGCTTTGCTAATTTAGCAAAGATAAAGACCAGTTCCGACTTCCTCCCAGTTGGTAAATTCACGGTTTTGGGCGATCCCATGAATACACGCTTTAATTGAGAAAAAATTCATTACATATTCTCTATTCCCATCTCAAAAGTCAAAATGAAATTGGAAAAATTTGATCATCGGAAAATAACAAACCTACCTAATTCCCACAAAACTGATCAATTGATTCTCTCGCTAACATTCAGTAGGATGAGTCGGTTTGAAAACTCTAATTTCTTATTTTGAGGAAAACGAAAATCAGAAATAAAGTTGGGATGGGAGATAGATCGCGGAGAGAAAAAACTCAAATCCAAGAGTATAGTTCCGCTCAATCTTCTTTCAATTTTTCTCTCAATCTTCGTCCACCAAAACATACATCTGTGACCAGTTAAACTACTCCGAGCTAACAACATTTGAGAGAATCCTTTCTTTTTTACATTGTTTCATATTTTTAGGGTTTCTATCATTTTCTTAAATATCATTTGTTGTATATTTAGCTGAAGTATACAGTTTCAAAGATAACCTTATTTATTACAATTACCTCATGGTTTGAATTTTGGGGTGCATGTATTTTGTGATTAGCCAGATTATGAAAATTTGGCTATCAAATGTCGTCGAGGTTTCAATCTATTCACAACTTCTTGGTCTAGAAAGGTGAGGTTTTCGCAAGAACCTATTTTTCGTTTCTATTTGTTTAGAGTTAGTGCAAATAGAATTTTGATTTTATCTTAATAGATAAACTTAGAGAGAAACTTATAAGATTATTCAGATTACACGTTATAATTTGAAAATAGATTGGTATTTACAAAATGATCTTACATGTATACAAAAGCCTCTGTTCTCCGGGCTTCTGTTACAAAGTCCAAAATAATTTGACTAGAAGTTATTTTCAATAAATAATCTAACATGATTATATATAATCTCACAAAAGACAAATCTATGGATGTAATCGTTTGCCATAAATGATGGCTGTGATTGAGTTTAGAAATGCATCAAATGGCCAAAATCTACTTACCATATCACCGATTCTATTAATTTTCCAGAACAAATATCAAACTAAAAATGAATAGATAGATTATTTTATTAATAATGATAACAAATATATTTTTATTAACTAATACTTATGATTAGTCTGGTATTGTGGTGAGTTTTACAAAAGTGCTTTTCTGATATGCATTGTTGTGGCGAGCTATGATTTAAAAAAAAAAAAAAGTTAAAATTAATTTTAAAATCCATCAAATTGTGTTTAAGAAAATCTTAGGTTTAACTATTGTTGCCGTACAAATGACAAAACATACATGTCACTGAAAATTGTTTCATTCTATTTAAAAATAAGTGAATTTTTTACTATTAAATATATATGTACTACTAAATTTACTAATTCATATTATTATTAAAAATTATCGTTTTCTTAACCACTTATAAAAATAAATAGTTATTTAATATGACACTTATTTTTATTGTTTATAAAATAAAAGAATCTTAAACTGAAATTCTATACTTGAAAATAAAAAATAACTATCTTTAAAGAATAAGATGTAGGGAATAAAAAGGGGTAATTTGCGTTATCTCCCCTGGCGAAGATCATAATTTGAGTTACCTCCCCTACAGAGATGAAATTAGTGAAACCTCCCCTCGTTACATTTTCCTTCCATTTCCCAGTTTGTTGAGTCAGCATGAGTGTACACGTGTGAAACACAAATATGTGTCAACCAAAGTACCCAACATACCCTCGTCTTCTTCGATCCCATTAGAAAACTGCTCAACTTTTTTCATTTCTCTTTTGAGATTCAACAAAATAAGAGAGATTAAACATACCCTGCAAAATTTCCTCCACCACTCCTCTCAAATCTTCCTAATCATTCTGCTATTGCCTTTTCTATTGGTCGTATTGCGCAATTCGGAAGCTCTTTATCACTGCATCATACCAACATCTCCATTACTGCAATACTTCTAGTAATCTTACCACTTGAGCATCATCTTCCATTTGCAGCAGCAGCCCACAACCGAAATTATCACCAGTCATTCATAGTACAATCACCATCTCAATCTCAGTTCGAAATCCCAGCTCATACAACTGCAACTCAACATCAACCCATCTTCAAGCTCCGTCTGACTCATTCAACTCCATAGAACTGCAACTGTTTTTTTCTCCACAGCAATCTCAAGTTCCATCTTGTCCTTGATTCCATGTTCTTGTCTAAACTCAAACAGGTTCCTCATTCAAAACCATTACAACATCTCAGGCTCGGACATACCTAATTCTTAATCATCCATCGCCATCAACAACAACAAACATCACCATTTGTTCTTGTGTCCATCATCGTCAATTTAATGGCAGCAAGATTCCTTCAATTTCTCAAGAATTAATGGTTAATGGTAGCAGCAACAACAATCCCGTCATATGCAATCAATCGACGGTCCATCTTTTCTTCCCTATTTTTTATTTATTGTAATTGGAGATTAAACGAGGACAATCCTCAAAAGTAAACACGGTGATGGCTATGATTTTGCTTTTGGATCCTATTTCATGAATCCACCGAAACCCCTTCAAACTCTTCTCGGTTTGAATCATCTCAATTCAATCTGATTTTTCTCCACAACAATAACTTCTTCTCGAACTCATACATCATCTCGTTCTTCTGTGCCTTCTCATCTTCACAACTCATCAAATCCCCATCGATCTCTCTTCATCGGCAACAAATCAATGAACATGTGTAATCTCAGACCTACACGAATTTGATAGTACGGTTTGTTCTTTACTGTGGAAGGGTATTTTAGGACACTCAAGATCCACGTATATCATTTGGTCCACCTATAAAAAACTTCTGACTCAGATAATAGCCCTTGGACGGAAAATTTAACGAGGGGAGGTTTCACTAATTTTATCTCTGTAGGGGAGGTAACTCAAATTATGATCTTCGCTAGGGAAGGTATTGCAAATTACCCCGAATAAAAATTGGTGATATATAGATCTAAGGGAAATTCGTTTACAAAATAAAAAATGATATAGAAAAGGAAAAATAAAATAAGAAATTACGGTGGACGATAGATTTTGCCTTTGAAGCATTTAAAAGCTCTTAACTTCGCCCACACTTTTAAAAGTTAATATTTTGGGAAGTATTTTGCATAAAAGGCATTTTAAAAAATCTTTTCTAAACCCTAGGATGAAAAAACATTACTATAAGCATGTTTTAAAAGTACGTCCTCCTTGAAAAAAAATAGTACCAAACTCAGTTAGATTGGCTAATGATTATATAAGTGGACCATAGTGGTGGTGGCAAGTATTAGTGAGAAGTGGTGCCCCTTAAGTAATTTCGCGTCGTCTCACGTGTTTCTTAATAAATGATTTAACATTATTTTTATTCAATGATGATAGATAACAAAGTCTATTGTTATTAATTAGAGTATATATTGTTATTAGCTAGGTTAAATGGTTAGCCACTTGTCTAACTAGATAATCATGGTTTCATTATTTTTATGCCGTGTATAACCTCTCATTTGGAAAATCAATGTCGAGAATGTAATAACCTGACCCTCCACCGATATTGTCCCCACTTAACCGCTACGTTTATATGATAGTGTGGGGTTTTCAACGGGCATCGCTGCGATCATCCAATAGTAGATTCCCCAGAGGTCACCCATCCCTAAGTTATACTCTCGTACGAGCGTGCTCAATTGTCTGAAAAGGCCTCGGTGTTATGAAAGGACAAACCATTACCTATATTCCATTCAACGAACTTTACTGCTTAGAATCGGGGTACTATAACGCCACCACCTTAAATTGGAGTCATCCTCGGGTTGACAATGTATTCAAGCTCGGACTCAGAACGTTTCCCCACCACTCATGCCACCAGTACCAGACACAACACGTCTAGCATACCCTTTCACCCTCGATAGGTAACTTTTCGTCGGCTCTGATACCATTTGTAATGACTTGATCCTCTACTGATGTCGTACGTACCCACTAGCCACTGCGGTTATACGGAAGTGTGAGAATTTCAGCGAACACTTCTTTGCGGTAATCAAGCGGCTTCGGTTGGTAACCCATCCCTTACTTACTCTCTTGAACATGCTTAACTACATATCTTTTTGCCAACTCTAAGCCAATTGTGCTAAAAAAAGGCCTCAATATTAGGAAAAGACGGCCCATTTATTACTTATATTTCATTTGGTGAATCCCCTCTTTGTTAGAGCATGGCTCGGTTGAACCCACCATTTGGTTGTCATATTTTAGTGAATCAAAACTCATGTTAAGAGTCGCTTGATTATGTACTAGAGTCAACTTCGTATAGGTTATCTTGAAAGTATTAGGATATGAGACATTACAAGTATTGCGAAGACTTGAAGATATGAAGAAGCAAGGAGCTACAACGACAACAATCATCCTTCCACTTGAGGTTAGTGATATTTGACTTGAACTTATTTCATTCCTAACGTATCTTTCAAGTCGTGCATATTGAAAACATAGCTGGAAGCATATATGAACTCTAGATAGACATGGTATTAAGGAACACAATACGAGGTTTATTGTTTAACCATTAAACTTTGTAGATAAGACATAGCCATAATCATTTGAATGATATTGTGATTATATATGGGTATGAGGTGAGGATTTCATCCTAGGGAACAATGTTTACATGTGTTCTAAGGAAGTAAGTTCATAAACTTGTTTGTGGACCGAAAAGGAAATTCCGGTGTTATTGGTTTTTATTCATTGCATATCTTATGAACAACTAATATGTGTGATAGAGTATAACCGCTCACAACTTGTTGTGTTCTTGGTAAAACTATTCACAAAGGCCTGACTTATGTATTGGTATAACTTTTATTAGTAAAACCGATCTTAAGTAATCACATGTGGTATGATCGGGTTTGTATGTCTGACAACTTTTGGGAAAGGGGACCGATCCTAGTAAGGGTGCGGTACATCAAGGGGAATCGATCCTTGTATGGGGTGCGGCAAAAGGTTTATAGCGAGAAAGAGCCGATCCTATGGACATGTGCAAACACGTTTTTAGGCAAGGGAACCGATCCTATGGACATGTGCAACACATATATGTTAGATACCATATATATGTGGGAGGCAAGATCCTAGTACCTAGTCAACCGAATTTTGGAAAGCTAGTGTGACTATGCACGAGTACTCACATGGAGGTAGAACCGAAACTTGTTTTGGTAGAACCGTTAAACCCATGATTGTGATTGAATGTTGGTTTGATCAATCACATAGTTCTTGAAAGTCGAGATGAACCAATTTTGAACTTGTTTGGAAGTGTGTCAAATCGGTTTCAAGGTTGTAAGTGTGAAAGAGAACTTACAAAGTTAAGATGTCGATAAACTTTGAACACGTCTTTGTGAATGTTTATTTCTATAATTGTTCAAAGATATTCCTTAACGGCTAAGGAAGAGAATCTTAGGATCGAAACATAAGTAAGTTAAGAATCTTTTAATTAAGGTTATTAATTTCATTTTGTAGGAAATTACGAGAATTAGTAATGTGCATTTACTAATTAGATTTTTCCGAGAGATTTCGATCGTTATTTTTGGATGGGAGCATTTCCAGGAATTATGGAAACCGAATTTGTGCTTTAATGAATATCTTGAGATATTTTCGGTTTTGAAAATTCCTTGGTGTCCAAACTTCCTTGTCTATGAATACACGAAGTTTGCCTTTCTAGCAAACTAATCCTTCGTAACAACGGATTTACCTTTTTGTTGTTGTTCTTTGGTGTAGCCGCCTATTCGGAGAGGAGAGTAACCTAATTAGGCGAAATATCTTACGGCTGCTCAATTTAAAGTCTTCTTTGGGATTGAGAAGCTCTAGCGCGACCCGTTGGTGGGTGATTGACACATTTTTGTGTCTGGTTTGTCCTCAGTGTCTCTATTGTTAGTCTCGATTTTTGTACTAATTTTGGTGTTTTTATGTTTGTTTAGGTGTTATTGGAGAGTTACACTTATGCGGAAAAAGTTGCTCGAAAAGTGCTTTTTGGACCCCCCGGAGGACAATTGCTATACGGACCCTCACTTTTGCTAAGGGGCACCCACGGCTATATTTAGCCCATTTATCCATCGCACCCATCTTCAACATTTTGAATTTCATTTTTGGCGGGAAAACAAGTTTCCTTCTTGGCAGATTAATCGATCGGATTTTGGAGGGGTTATAATGCGATTCAATAGCTAAAATTTCATGGGATGACTTAACTAAGCGTAACAGGCGTGATATGGGTCGATTCGTCGTCCAACTTTGGCTAGATAACTCGTGTTGGAGCAAAACAGAAAAGAAGATATTCACGGGATTGCGTGAATTACAGGGAGTTCTACACGTGCTTGGAAGATTTGAGCCATCATTTGGAGCATGCAAAAGATAAAAGATAAATAAGGAGATTTGTGACTTCATAGCGTGTGAAAATCAAAATCGAGAGGTGAAAAAGGAAAAAATATCCGTATCTTGCATGGAGAATAATCAAAAATATG
>JAJJWW010015463.1:0-27611 GCA_023531295.1 Papaver armeniacum
GATTACAACCATAATATAGACAACCAAACAACATAATACTATTTGGTTTTGTACAGAAAACCAAAGTAATTGGTTTTCTATACAACCATAATATAGACAGCAGTCCAATTACGGCCGTTAAACAACATAATACTAATTGGATCATTCTGCTCGTTCTCACTCATCTATAGAAAACACAACATACAATAATAAACATAATATAGACAGGAATCAATTGAACGTCTGAAGTTCAGGCGGATCACAACCATGATTGCAGTGTGTGTCTGTTAGGTTTTCTACACATAGCCGGTTTTGGATTCATAATTCTTACTTGCGCACAATCCAATACAAAGTTGGTCTGCATTTGCTTAATCTATTTTTAACTTATATCACAAAGATAAATCCAATTGCAAGAGATTTCTTTTAAATATGTCAAATTAACAAATGATTTGAAATATAAGATATGTGGTACTTACTGTGAAGGTAGCTGCTTGTTTTCGTTGTACACAATGAAACTGCAAACCTTATTCATTCTCCTTGTCTTTCACATCAAGGTATCAACCAAACTTACAACATCCAGCATATATGAAAAAGGCGGGATAACGGGTAACCTGCTTTTTAGATTATTATCCTAGTATCATCGCCACCAGTCAACACTTCTCTTACACCGTCAGACACCTTATTCATGTCTAAAGCTATTCTCATTTACTGGTATTTCTTAAGAATCTATCTACAGTTTTGTATAGGGTTTCTGATGCTGCCTTGCACCCATCTACCGCATATTGCATTACCGTTTCAGAGGTCTCCAAAGGTTGTTTTGCATCCATCTGCAATTCAAAAAGGAAAATTCTTAAAACAGGGTCAACCCATAAAGTGATTGTTTCTGATTTTATAACACTTTAAAAAACCCGCGAAATTGCACCTGAAGTAGGGTCACTTTATCCATCTTGGATATAATTCCAACAATAACGTCAGGGGCTTCTGCACTATCTTCAACGTATTTCAAATCTGACATATTCGGAATTGAAGGTTGATTAAGTTTTAAAACTTCTATATGGTAAAATTCCTCAGAGAATACCAAACTGACATACCAAGTAAAGGATTGATGTAAAGATATCCAGGATGGAAAGAAGTGGCGAGATCACGCATCGGAATCCCAGCATCTACAAGTGGCAAGGTGGCAGCATTTATGCAACCTGACCTTGTTCCTACAATAAACGAAAACACTCAATTTCGTTCAATATCAAAACTATATCACAATGCGAATGCATAGAACTTAAAGACAAGACAAAATAATCATGGATTTTGGATCCAAGAGAATTTACAACCATTCCTAGAACAATTTTTGGAAGATTTATGATAATATGCATAATAAACAAGCAATTGTCACGGGAGATGTGATTGTGAGCCTATACAAACGAGCAGCTGTACAGTTGAGCTATAATGGACAATTTCACATGTACAATTGATAATGATTAATTTTGGAACTCATAAACGAGAAAAAAACCAGACAAATTACATGCGGTCTTTAGATGTTTGATTGCACTTCCCTGACTTAGCAAGATGCACGTTCGGATAATTAGACAATAAACAAAGCAATAAACGTGAAACTCATTAAAAATAATAAACCAATATCAACACTAACAGAAATGTTAAATTGCCAAAGAATCGCTTTCGTGTTGGTTCATCAAAGCTTATCCCTGGGAACTCAAACAACAGTGCTTTCAGATTACCAACACAAAAAAGGCTCGGCCGTTTCTTAACATCAACTTTGATTCCATTCAATTCCCTCACCTTCAGCTATTAGGAGGATATGATGTATAACCCAATGAAATCTAAATGAGATGCCGTGGAATTTGTGTTTTAAATAGGTTAAAAGAGGGTTAGGGATTCAACCAACAGTAAATTTGCTATTACCATCAATCTCCAATCTGATATAAATGAAAATTAAAGAGAGATAAATACCTATAACCTCTTGATTTGATGAACTCATATCCATCCGTCGATGAATCTCTGAAAATTTGCATAAGAGACGAAGAAGATGAAGGGAAACTGGGGTGCGTTCAAGACGAAGAAAAATACGGAGAGGCGACATTGTATTGGGATATAAACCCTCTAAACCGGTATACATTTCAATGGGCGGGTAAACCACACAAACCCATATTACCTTAACTATAGTTGCAAACTAACTGGGCTTAAGGGGTAAACTGGGAAAAAAAAAATCGAAACTTAACAAATGGGAACGGACATACTCGTTTGTCCGTCTTTAAGCCTTGCTTTGAAACTTGGATGTATCGGTGGGAAAGGCCAAAACATTGGATTTCGGTGAGGATAAGCCTATATAATAGGGACGGAAGGAGTAAAAAAGAAAAAAAAAAACACGTAAAATTTAAATCGTCTGACCTATCTTCTCCATGCACCTTTATTTACGGAACATGCGGGTAACAATGCTTTGTTAACACATATTCAGATGTCTACTGGCAGTTATGGTTTTTGACGACTAAAACAATCTAAAATCTTTTATCCGAGGGAATAGCAAGTATATTGAAGTCTCCCCTCTTTAAGGCAAGCAAGCTTAATTGAAATCCTTACTCTTTTTTTGGTTCACCAAACGGAAAATGATTAACCAAACGGATTAAGGACTAAAATGTTAAATAAAATAGGGATTGTTTAGTTAAGAAATATAAATAAGGACTGAAATGCTTAACAGAATAGGGACTAAAAATAATAATATATGAAATCGTTTATTTATAGAAATGCCATCAACAACCTAAAAACCCCACGCCATCTCTCACTCCACGTCGAGAGTTGCGGTAACCTCCCCTCTCATTGGCCGGTGAACAAAACCCTCGCTCTTGATTGGTTGAAAATCAACTTATACCCCCTATATTTCGTGGTCGTTAATTTTAAATTGAATTGATTTGATCTTATGCTCCAAATTGAGTGATAACGTTCACCCTCTTTTTGTGTGGTGGGTCGACGTAACCCTTAAATCTGATTGATTGAGATTTAATTACATATTCTTATACCATATTTACGCTTTTATTTTAAAACCTGAGCCTTCGGATTTGGTCCATATATTTTTGGCGAGTTTAAACGAACTATGTATTCTATAAACGCGTATCATTCTATTTTGAGAAACAAAACTAAAACTCCCAAATCAATGTGCGAGCTTACCATTCATATTAAATCTAATTAAAGAAACAAACTAAACAAATCTAAGATTCCTAAGATACGTAGATACTTACCATTCTAACTAAACACGGATTGATGACGATTTCCATTTTAAGATCTTATGCCAAATAGAGGTGACAAAAATATATAGGAGTTTGCTTAAATTTTTACATATGTATGTACGTAGCTAATTATGAAAGTTTTATATTTATTTTTTGACATAGGTTCATCGGCAACCATTTATATGTTCTCCAGAGTTGAAGAGGAATAAAGGTGATTATTTTATCCCTAATTATTTTCTTTGTTATCTCAAATTTCTCACGTCACAAAGATAAAACCTAGCCATAATGCAGTCTTGGTGCCTGGTTTTGATCAATTTGTTATTATTTTGTTGGTATTTAGGTTTATGTTTTGATATGAAAAATCATTCGTATCCCTTCTTCGATCTATAACAAGGCAACTTCTGCTTTCTTATTTTTTGTGGGATTTCGTTTTGATTTAGATTAACTATGAACAGATGCTTCGAGGTACCGTTGGTTTTGTACAACTAATTGAATGTAAAATTGGGGAGAGTAGCTTTTCATTATCTCTTTTTTATAATATGTTTGCAGAGATGTGCTTTTCATTATCTCTTTTCAGGATAGCCTGAATTATTGGGAGTTTAATCAGTAAAGCTTATCTAATATGGTTTCTCCATTGCAGCTCTGAACGTCGTCATATCCTCAATATCTTTTCGAGACAGCAGGAGAAATTTCTCCATTGCAGCTCCGGGGGGAAATATGAACAAGATTCAGAAAGTTGTGCGTTTTTTAATTTCAGAAGACACATTTTTACTGAGTGCGGTGTCTATTTATTGATTTTATTTTTGTGTAGCAATCTTTTGTAAGTTTTTAGTTTATTGTGTATTTGGCATTCTGTAGAACAGTACTGTACAACGATAACTTGCAAGCCAGTTCTACCACCACAACAATATTCTTTGGCAAAATGATTTTTTAATTGTAGGAGCAGCGGTACTTGGTCAAATGGTAGAACAATAATTGAGAAATGCAATTTCGCTATTGGAAGAGCTTCTATCGCAAGCAGTTCTTTTAACAAATCAGTCAATCCATCTCATAGAGGAAATATTGAAAAGAAAACTGCATCTCTAAGGGATGCACAAGTTTTTTTGTTTATTGTAAATTTTGTTGAGATATTGCCTCAATAATGGAGTGATGATACAACAGGACACTGATTAGGAGCTCATGTTTGATTCTGTGGTACAAGTAGATGATAAGTACCACTAATTAGTTGAGAACAGAGGTACCAGGGTACATGGTGGATTAGCGCAAATCTATGCATTGGGATTATGACAACCCAAAATGTGGACTGTTCCGCATGCGTATCTGAAACATCTATAGCGCAGTGATTAACTAGTCATGCCAACGTTAGAAAGCAGGAACTTTTTTTAGTGTCTGATAATTTAAGCTCGGATTGAGGTAAGTGGCAGTTACCTTTTGATAAATTTAATCCCATTCATGTTTTTTTCTTAGTGAGCAGTAATCTTTATGCGGTATAATTATTTTTGTGTTATCTATTGGATTCCATATTATCCCAGGCGACTTTAACCATAGAAGGAAAGTCATGAAGTTGGTAATAGCTTAACTTCACGACAATTTATATACTAATATAATTTGGTACACTTCTATTGTTTTTACTCATTTAATTTCATACTGATTCCTTTTATATCGTGTGGGATATGTGTCGTGTGCTGCTTGATATATTCCATGCTGAGATTTGGATGCAGGAAATGTTTGATATCTATTTCCACTTATGATCCCAGGAAAAATATTTTGATGCCAATGTTTGCTTTGATAGTTTAGTTTTATGTATTTTAACACTTTATGGTGAACATTTATTTATGTCGGCATGATTGTTGTGTAGGTAGATGTACTACTTCGAATCCGTAAATCTCCTGAAACTCTTTACAAATTCCACGAGTTTGGGTTCTCTTTCAATAGATATATCAGCCAAAGCTTGGATGTTGGAAGCTAGAGATAGGCTATTTAGACCAAGTAATTCAGGCTATATTTCTGGAGTTATCTGTCAATGGGTTATTTGAGCTTTGTTTAGGTTGCAATTATGTTTTTCATCTGTTCAGCCTGTTAATGATTACATCGACTAAGCAGTTCGACTCATCCCTTTTTTGCAGTTCAGTTTGTACGCCTTCATGGTAATTTATAGTTGCTTGCTTTGCTTTCTACGTGTCTTTGATTTTATTAAAAAAGTTGGTCTGTTCTAGATGTTCAGTTTCAAAGGCTAGATGAGGAAATTTACTAATAGATGGGTAATTTTCTTATTGAACAGCGGACCTGATACACGAATTTTGCACATTTTTCAGCTAACAAAAAGACAACTTTTTCGGACCGTGGCAAATGCGAAAAAAAATATATTATGAAATGGATACAACAACGCCGGAAACCTTTTGTTTTTGTTCTAGGTTTTGGTAGATTTCAATAATGTTATAAATACTTTATTGTTATATTTAACCGTTTCAGCCTCTCGATCTATACTTTGGATGGTATGTAGTTGAATATATTCTTTTATGTATAAACCAATTTTTTTTTTTTTTTTGATTTGTCGCTAAGTATGTCTTTAGATTTTTTCTTAATATTATTTTGATTATAATTTTTTCTCTTATTACAGATGGACGATAATTTCAGATATCCTAACAACTGTATATGGGGCTGTTTGGTAACCATTATTTTAATGGATTATCAGCTTATAATCCATTATGCAGATTATAATGGATTTTGTATGCGTTTGGTAACCATTATAATAATTGATTATTTTAATCATAATTAAAAAATCCATTATTTCCATAAACAGGAAAAAAGTTGTTTTGAAAATTTATTATAATCAATTATTTTTTCTAAGGAACTCAAATTGAATTTTTTTTTCTTATTTTCTCTAAACTATCATGAGAGAGACAAAAATACAACATAGGACTAAAAAAATATCCTAGATCATTGTTTTTTCCTCTCCTTTTTGAGATCATCAATCTAAGATAATCAATTATCTGAACAAAGTGTTTGGGAAATTTTATTTTTAAAATGATTATATCAAAATCATTTATCAATTTATGATTATTTATAATCATAAATAGATAATCATAAATTTTACCAAACAACGCATATAGGATATGTAATTAGAACTTAGCTTTGGAATATGAGGACTTTGATGTTGTGAAGTCACGCTCAACTGATTGTGCAGTAAAGTTTTGTATCTAGCAAGGTATGCACTTTTTATTGTATACGAAGTGATCTTACCTATGTTTTGTATCCTTGAAGTATCTTACCCAAGTCCTATTGTAGATTTTTCAATATTATACCAAATTTTTATGTTCTGAGATTGTAGAAGACACTAAATTGATTGGAATCATACCTATATTATCAAGGGATATTTTGAGTTTGGTGCCCATAAAATGGTACACCTTTCAGTGGCGGAGCTGGAAATGTAGAACATCCCTGGCTTGACAAATTTTATACCCCTGGCTTAAGCGTATAATTAGTTCACTAAATTTTGGTCCATCAAAATTAGGCAGTCAAAAAAAGTTTTTTTGTGGGCGTTTGGGTGGCTTCAGCCAGGGGAAGTTGTACCTCCGCCCCTGACACCTTTGCGTTTAGTGCCTAACTTTGTCCAACTTTGAGTTTGGTGGTCAGTCAAATAATTGACTTTGTTTGACCAACGAACTTTTGATTTATTTACTAACGTTACCAAGTTAGACACGTGGGTTCATACTGATTATATGGTCAATAATTTGGAAATGACAAATCGAAAATCTTTTTTTCGTTGGTCATTTCACAATTTTAATTCTAAATTGGATGGTCAACACGGTCAAACAATGATAAACATTTGATTGGGCGCCAAACTCAAAGTTGGACAAAGTTAGGCACCAAACACAAAGTTATACCATTTTGTGGGCACCTAAGTCAAAATATCCCTATTATCAATACGAATCTAATTAATGGAGTTGTAAATTAGGACCTCAAGGCTCAAACACAACATTATGTGGATCAATGTGGTTTTGTGAGCGTCGATGTAAAAGTCCATGGTTTTCTTGGTATATTTCAATGATTAGTGGTTTTAATTTATGTCAATTCATTTACCTTAGATGAAATTATCTTTTACAATATCCAACAAAAAATTCTAACAACTCTGGCATTTGTTGGACGGACAGTTTATATGGTAGTGGGAACCGTAGAAAATGTCTCATGCATGCCTTGGAGGCTTTGGTGAAGATGGTCGATCTTTTAATGGATCCATTTATTGCTGGCCTGAATATTATTGATACAAAGGTTGGTGCTCCTTTTTTAAATAAGTTGACTTTGTGCATTAAGTGGTATCATTTTCATGATTCTGTGTGGTTAATACGATCCGTTAACCATGTTTTTTCATTGGTAAAAATTATGAGATCTTTCCTTCGTTTCTTGGCTGGTATTTCTGAATAGGAAGAGTTGATTCATTTCAAGGTGTTGATTCATCAAAACACACTTTGCTGGTGAACATATATAACATCAATATACACTTTATTTTTGTTAAATAACAGTTGAATATGCAGTTTTCCCATGTAATCTCTAGCGAATGTTGCTCATTACAAGTTTGTTGCCGGTTGCACATAAAAGTTATTTTTATTGGTTTACATCGAACCAAATTCGGGTAGTTCAGAAGTTTTTCTTCGTTTTAAGTGAATGTTCATCCTCGCCATTTGAATTTCCTTAACAAAAATATGTATGTATTATAGTTCCATCGTACCTTTGTTCCAGCACGCAATCTGTATGACGTTGAACATGATAGAATTACTGCAGATCGCTTAATTTAGTTGTTTTGGAGTTTAAGACGTTATGCTCATTTAGAATCATTAAAATTCCTTTCTTTTTTTAAAAAAAAATTGCATCAAATATATGTCTCTCCACCTTTATGTTGTTTAATTAGTCTTATATGGGGCCTCTCTATTTAATTTGTGTGAAGCCGGTGGGAAGAAATCCTTAAATGAGAATCTAAATTTACCATTAAGATATAAACATCTATGTAGAACAAAAAGAATCTTGGTGTTGGCTTCTTTAATGGTTTCCTGATGTCTCATTATGTTCTATCGTATCGTGATTATGTGTTTATGTGTGTGTGTTTTTGTTCTTTTATATGTTTTTTTTCGATGGAATGAATGGTGCACTATGTTGCCTTACAGATTGAGTCAAGAGAAAATGCATGATTGGGTTCACATGTATATTTACTTTAGAATTTTTTTTTCATGTATTTTGTTTAATCACCTTGACTTTTAGAAATGCGAGGAACTATGAGTTAATTTAAATAGTATATGGTGTTAATGTAAACGGATGAGTTGTATGGTTTCTTTCTTTCCACTTTTCCTAAGACTACTTATGATATTTGGCAGGTGGTAGATGCTAAGGAAACAATGGTAAAAGTTCATCAAAATTTGTATGGGAAGTTTCATGTAACATTGTGACATTCCCAATTGTTGTTGGGTACTACTTCCAGCTCTTGAAGGTAGCCGAATTCTAGCTTAGTTTTTTTTTATTCTGTTGTAGCATTAATATATATTGTAGTTTGTCATCCTTAATGTATTAATAGTCCTTAAATCTTTCTGCAAATTGATTGACATGTTTTTTTTTCTTCTGAAGAGTCTCATTGGCCATGTGAACTATTTCCACTCTTGATTGATGGAGCATTTTTATTCCCAGATAATATCTCTGTGTTAATTTGGTGTAAAATTTGTTTGTCCAATATGTATATGTAGAAAATCCACCTCCACGAGTAGTTTATACATCATTCAGTAATCCCATATGGTGAAAGAAATGTCGGTATCAACTTTTATTTGCACCTTAAATCAAAACTGGCCCAGCAATTGCAGTGAGGAATTCATAAGCGGGCATAGAAAAGGTGAGTAAGTCTCAAGATGTTGTTTACATCAAAACATAACAGTGCAAGGGTCCATTAATATGATCATGGTTTGTCCAGTTTTGCGACTATCTCTTCATCCACCACTTTCTGATTTTTTTAACTGTTCTTGGCAGATGATATTTGCTATTTTTAGTTTTGTTGTTCAGTCATTATTTTTTTTTATTTTTTTTGGTTAGTCGGAGATGGATTGCCAAATGTTGTTTCCTATAAATTGCAGGCAACAGAAATGAACTGTTGTATAGTGGAGACCATTTTTGCTTCCTTTTGATGTGTATGGCACTCTTTTTGCTTCTATTTTTACTATGTGTGTGGAACTCTATTGTCTACCGGATTATGGGTTATTGTTGAAGGGTTCTAAACTGCACAAGATTCGTGTGGAACAGTAATAACAAGCTCTTCTTTCAGTATGTATCAAAGTTAACATTACACAATCTTTGACTGATCTTTTAATACTGCTCAATGTTTTAACGAAACTATGATGATGTTTTAGTCTTCAAGCAACATGTAGGAGCAATCGTCGTACCATTTTTTTTTCCTTTATAGTTAATTTCTTTCGGCTCAATGTTTCAATGGAGCTGTGATGATCTGTTCTTCAAGCCATATGAATTGGTTTTCTCGGATATATGATTTGTTTAGCACACACGAAACTATTGTTCTCGAATTCGTTTATATATTATTTGACCTTCCTAATTGTGTGGAGCCCAAGTCTAAGTTTGCATCAACGCTGAGGAAGCATGAAGAGTCTCCAGTCCCAGGGAGGTTTCTTTTTCGGATTACAACAAACTCTTATATTGGGTAGTGTACTCTAATACTGAGATGGTAACTGACATATTGATTACTTTTAATTCTTTAGTTTTGTATTCTCTGTTATATGATTTTTAAGACGGGTTCTTAAACTAATAGTACATCCACCAAATTCTTTTATTTCATTGGAAGTAGGTTTTTGGATCTAGCTATTTTTTGTTTGGCCGAGCTTACATCTTTTCAAGGAATGTGTGTTTGAACCGAGATATATACCTCTGCAGAAGGGCAACTCATATCTTACAGGATGTTGGAGAATCAAAGTCTACCAGGCACATTTTTTGAAATAAGGGGATTTACTGATTTATAGGAAATAGGAAAACGAAAACGAAAAAGTTCGAAGGATTCTTCAACATATACTAGCAATACATCGCCAATGCAGTATCTTTTCTCCACGTTATTTCAATAGTCTATAATATAATGAAATATTTTACATGAAATCCAAATGATATATTTTACATGAAATCCAGTATAGCCTTTATATTAACTTAACCTGAAATTGATTTTTAAGCTGCTGGGTAGATGTAACTAAAATCTGGTTAATGAAATCTACCAAAACCTGGAATAAAAACGAAAGGTTTCGAGATAAATGGATAGTTTGAAGGCATTGTAGTCCTTACCCGTGCTCTGGGAAGTTTGATTGATCACCATCTAGCAACTCTTTGATGTCATAAATGTTTTATTGTTATGTTTAACCGTTTCAGCCTCTCGATTTATACTTATGAAAAACCACAGAAAACACGACTTATTTGAATAACCCGGCGACCTACCAACTGTAGAAGTAGTTGAATATATATTCTTTCATATCTAAACTTTTTTTTTTTGAATTGTCGCTAAGTATATGTTTTTAATTCCTATTTTTATTCTAACTTAATCTTATTTTTGATTACTGATTTTTTTCTTATTACAGATGCACACTAAGTTATGGTTCTTCTAAGCACCAACACACATTTACGGCAAGCTTGATCGTACCATATGCACTCTAATTTCAGATATCCTAACAAGAGGAGCAAAGTTTTGTATCTCTTTTTATTATATACGAAGTAATCTTAGCTAAATTATGTATCCTTGATGTTCTAAGCATAAAGAACCCTAGCTATACGTAGTCTAGATTTTAACCTTCATTGAGCAGAAAATAAGAAACTCTTTCAAGTATTATTCTTTGGGTTGCACTTGACTACCCCGTAGTCTTGCGTGTCACCAATTCTAGGTGCAATGCGTTAACATAATTGATAGACACATTTTTGTGTCTGAATTGTCCTCAGTGTCTCTATTGTTAGTCTCGATTTTTGTACTAATTTTGGTGTTTTTATGTTTGTTTAGGTGTTATTGGAGAATTACACTTATGCGGAAAAAGTTGCTCGAAAAGTGCTTTTTGGACCCCAGGAGGACAATTGCTATACGGACCCTCACTTTTGCTAAGGGGCACCCACGGCTATATATAGCCCATTTATCCATCACACCCATCTTCCCCATTTGAATACAAACTTTTGGCGGGAAAACTTGGTTTCACGGGGCAGAACTAGGGTTGCGATTTTGGGCTTGATGCAGTGAGACTAAAGGGCTAGAATCAATTGGGTGTGTTACTATGAGCTAGACAGGGATGGTATAGGAGTTACTTTCGGTCTAGTTTGGCTAGCTAATCCGAGAGAACAAAACAGGGCAGCGCGTTAACGGGTGAAGAGTTTCACGGGATTACAGCGTGGGTACGTGTGTTTGGATAGATGTTGGACGCTGCAGAATCATGAAGAAGTTAAATAAGGAAGATTCAGGACTATCAAGCAATCGTTGACAGAGTGGGAAGTTAATTCAGGGAAGAAATCTCGTGGCCTGCAAGAAAAATATTTTCCGAGTAAATGAAGATTTTCCGGAGTAATGAGCGAAGATTCTTGTCCCTATTGGGTTATAAATAGTTGCTGGTATATCAAAGAAGAGACACGGAGAGTTTGGGAGAGTTTAGAGCATTACAGGGCGAGGATTAATCGAGTTGCGGAGACGAGTTTTCTGCTGCTGCTGAAGAACACGAAGAACAAAAGACTACCAGAGTCAGTCGTTCATTGCTGAAGAACATAAGACGTACATGCGACCGCCGTTGTTTCTACAGTGTCAACGACAGTTACTATTTATCGTTTTGTGTAACAGTTCGGTTTGTAACAAAAATAATTGTTACAAACCCGATTTTTCATTATTTCTCCCTTATTCATCATTTGTAAACCATTTTTGAGCATAAATAAATTCTTTGAGAGGGTTTTCAACATGATGAGCGGCTAAAATACCCAGTGAGTGAGGCAACTGAGGAAACTATTCACTCATGCTTGATTGGTAATTTCTTTTATAATTTCTTTAATTATTTATTTTATTTAATTCACTAGGATCAACATAAAGATAAAATTGGTTTTCTTAATTAGTTGTGAATCAATTCAATGTGTTATGCTTAGAATCAATTCTTTGATAATTCATGCTTAGGGATTACAATTTAATGTTTGGACACCATATAGATTAATAGTGAATTAATGAGAAAAAAAGCTTAACAATAATTCTTGAAATATCATTATAAACCAATCAATTAGGAGGAATAGTGGAATCCGGAGCCTTGGTCTATTTTTAAATCTTGAAATCACTTTTTATATTAAGTTTTGTTTGTTTTTAAGTTTTATAAGTCTAAAATCTTTTGCTTTCACAAGTCTCAACGAACCTATTTACTACAACCACATCGAAAAAAATTCATCATTTTTGGCGCCGCCGACGCGGACTTGTCTTTAGGCTAGAGTTTTTAGATTTATTTTTTAGGTTTTTATTTATTTGTTCTACTTTACGTTTTTGGGTTTTTGTCTTTTTACTACAGATTTTGGAATTTGGAGCGAAATAAAAATTTGCCAAAGCTTTTGGTGAATACTTAAAGATTTGGAGTTAAAGACAAATCGAAAGGAGAGAAAGAAGAAGATTTTTTTTTATTATTTTAAAAAAGAGAGGAAAAAAAAAGAGGCATTTTTATTATTTTTTTGGATATTTTTATTTTTTTAGACCTTCCTTTTCTTTTGCACTTTTACTTTTTGGACTTGGACTTTTGGACATTATTATTTTTAAAACCCTAAGGAAGGGTTAGTTTAAATATAAACTGCACAGGGAAGGACGACAATTACGATACTGTCTCGGCCCCTCGGGTTCGTACACTGACATAGGAGTCAGTGGCCCGAGTCGACTTCAACGGTTCATCCCCCTTCTGGAACGGTAGGTAAGAATTCTAAACACCCGCGAATCCCCTGTCAGCGGGTTTACTGGATGATTTTGTATGCATATATGTTGAGGTATTGAAAACGGCTGCTTTAATTTCCTAGTAAAGGGCAAGGCCTGGCCATACAAGATAAGGGTTCGGATTTCATCACCGTTCTCTTCTTGCCCGCCTTAGGAAAATGATACCGAACGCGAACCCAAGCTTAAAATACTGACTAGAACGAGACCGATAGGGTAACGAGCTTAATAGGAAAGTCATTCGAAAAATATTGGTTACTCTTTTAAGCATACTTCGAAGTTCATGATAGTTTATGTGAGTTGAATGCGTGACTGCGCCGCCTTGTAATGTCGGTGAGGCCTTGGGTATCAAAGCTCCATCGAGCTTCCCTCGTCTCTATTTAGCTTACTTTAACTCAGATTGATTCCAGAGGGGTCTGCTTAAATTGTAATGAATTCCCTTTCGAAGGATTAGAAGCTGGTATAAAAACAATCTAAGTGGAGCCATCATGCTTTTTGTTTGCTAGAAATCAGTAGGTTTATTGTGGTCGAGTCAGCCTTGTTTGTGCTTGTGTAGAATTCCCTTGCAGTTAGGATGTCAAACTGGTATTATAATAGCCATCACAATGAATATGAATATCCAACCGAACAATATGGACATCACTCTTTTTATGAATTGCAGTGTGAATAGTGGTTGGGGACGCCAACTTTTTGAAGGTTATGGGTCATACCATGGTGAGCCCAATTACTATCCACACGTGCATCAGTCTTACGAGCAAAACGATCCTCCAATTTCTTTAGAATAGTCTCTCAATAGTTTCAATGAGTCAACACGAAGTTTCACTTATTTATGAAAGAGACTTATAATATTCCGCTTCAGAAGAGTCCGTAGAGCAATCAACTAAGATGTCTCTAGAAGAGTCCCTTAAGCAATTTACTGAGAGTACAAATAGGATTGTGGAAAAAATTGCTCAAGATAGTCTTAAATTCCAATATAGTGTTCCCAATACCACCCTTGAAAATAAGGATAATTTTTATTCACATAATCAAGATGAAGAGGTTAGAATTGGTAACACTACTTGTTTAGATGAGGTTCGATCATTTTCATATAATGATGATTATGATGAGGATAATATTGATGAAGAATCTGAAATATGTAGGCATAGTGATCAGGAATTTGTTACTCCAGTTGAGCTTTATAATGATAATGTTATTTCTAGTACAAATCCAAATAATTTTAATAATTATTCACCTATTCAAAAGGACGAGGATTTGACTAGAAATATCCCCGTTTTAGGCTATGTAGTATTTCCTTTTCACGAAGCCAACGAAGGTTTAGAGGAACGAGTTTATTTTGAGTCTAGCGATTTAGAAACAATAGTCTTAGACAAAGAAAGTGAACTCGTAGAGATGAGTGAGGATGAACCTGACTTAGAAGAATCAATTGACCATTTCCAGGAATCTGATGACCTAGAAATTAGGGAAGTTGTGACTAGTCTTTCTAGAGACACTGAAAACTCTAAGTTTGGGGGTGATTATCATTCTCCATGTGCTTTAACTCTTAGAAAGGTCCCTCACTTGGGACTTGACATATGTGCCTCAACCATTTTACAAGATTATCTTCATACACGTTATCCTGAACCTAATGATGTCCATAAAGAAGTTCAGTTGTTAGAAACCCATCCTTTGGTTGATGTGGTTAACCCAGGCTACGATACCTCGATTGACTTTGTTTTCCCACCAAAAACTTTTTCTCCAATTGTGGGAACTTATGAAATTCAAATGTGTCAGATATTAAGTTTCGAGACTAAACCTAATTACTTTAGGAGATTAGGGTCGACATATTTGTTTAAGGAAGACCACCACTCTCTTTATGGTCAGTTGTGTAAGTCAAATTTGATTGACTTTAAGGATCCGCAATTATTTAGGTTATTATTATGTGCTTCTAAGTTTTTATTTGAGTTTTTCCAGACTCTAGAACTTGAACATTCGGATCTAACTTTTGAGGAAATGCAACCCAGGAAAATATGTTATCTAGACCCAGTTATAGAACCTGAACCTGAACCTGAACCACAGCTAGATGTAGTTGTCTTTAACAGGAAACTAGACAAGGGTGTGCTTTATTTGTTAACTTTCTTGGAATGTTGCAGTTTCCCTTTACTTGTGATAGCCCTTTTTGGTTTTGGTGATCCTCAGTTATTCCGGCTATTAATTTATGATTCTATGAGGTGACTAATTCCTTCCGATGTCTGGCTGAAGACTTTAAACTTAGCACTTCTTGGGAGGTAACCCATGCTCATGCAACACGGTAATATCTTTCCTTAACTCTTTTGCTTCAAGTGGTAACAGTTTCTCCTTGTTCATTTTATCTTTAGAACATTGAGGGCAATGTTAGATTTAAGTTTGGGGGTATGGGAGAAACTTTTTAGTTGCAATAAATAAACTCCAGAGCCTAGAAATTTATGTTTATTAAGGTCGGCACTAACCAATCTAAGTGGATGGAAACATTTTGGTTGTAGGAGTTGAGGAACCAATCTGATTAGATGGAAACATGTAGAAGAGTCTATTCATAAAAGCACAGAGCTCAGGTGTTAGAAAAGAAAACATGGTTGTTTCGCCATATCCTCGTGATGGAAACATCGAAAGAATCCTGATCACTTCTTTTTCTTTTTCTTTTTACCATTGCTAGGGTGAAATAGAGTGACTGAGATACACAAAAAAAAAATTGAGACCAGACCACTAGACCAACCGGAATAAATACAATAAAGTCGACCACTGGTGCCCTTGTATATGCCAGCTGAGTTGACCTAGAGTTAGGATTATCGACCACTGGTTTCCTTGTATATGCCAGTGTGTTGATATTAGTCCGCACCGATATCTCGATCCAATTAGGATAGGTTCACCTTAATCAACATCATCCACGTTTTCTCTACATCCATCTTCTTAATCTATCCATGTGATTGGTTGACTCGGTTTATGATGTCCAAACTATCCGAGTAGAGCTCTGTAACTTTATATGAATTTTAGTATGCTTGAGTGCAAACTCGTGTACAGCAATTGGAATTTCGCATCAGGGTACTTCCTCCTGTAGTCAATAAGTATTTCAACCAAGGAGATTCTTTAGTGCCTTCCAAGGTTATGCGTAGATAGCTAGGGCCTGGAGTAAAGGTTTTGTGGGTACACCTCTGGTAAACCCTCCGGAGACAACACTCCGCCACTAGGGCCACCTAGCGGTTTAACGACTTGCTGCACGTGCTAAGTGTAGTCATTTTATTTTCTAGATTAGATTTGCTCGGGACTAGCAAATAATAAGTTTAGGGGTATTTGATAGACACATTTTTGTGTCTGAATTGTCCTCAGTGTCTCTATTGTTAGTCTCGATTTTTGTACTAATTTTGGTGTTTTTATGTTTGTTTAGGTGTTATTGGAGAATTACACTTATGCGGAAAAAGTTGCTCGAAAAGTGCTTTTTGGACCCCCGGAGGACAATTGCTATATGGACCCTCACTTTTGCTAAGGGGCACCCACGGCTATATATAGCCCATTTATCCATCGCACCCATCTTCCCCATTTGAATACAAACTTTTGGCGGGAAAACTTGGTTTCACAGGGCAGAACTAGGGTTGCGATTTTGGGCTTGATGCAGTGAGACTAAAGGGCTAGAATCAATTGGGTGTGTTACTATGAGCTAGACAGGGATGGTATAGGAGTTACTTTCGGTCCAGTTTGGCTAGCTAATCCGAGAGAACAAAACAGGGCAGCGCGTCAACGGGTGAAGAGTTTCACGGGATTACAGCGTGGGTACGTATGTTTGGATAGATGTTGGACGCTGCAGAATCATGAAGAAGTTAAATAAGGAAGATTCAGGACTATCAAGCAATCGTTGACAGAGTGGGAAGTTAATTCAGGGAAGAAATCTCGTGGCCTGCAAGAAAAATATTTTCCGAGTAAATAAAGATTTTACGGAGTAATGAGCGAAGATTCTTGTCCCTGTTGGGTTATAAATAGTTGCTGGTATATCAAAGAAGAGACACGGAGAGTTTGGGAGAGTTTAGAGAATTACAAAGCGAGGATTAATCGAGTTGCAGAGACGAGTTTTCTGCTGCTGCTGAAGAACACGAAGAACAAAAGACTACCAGAGGCAGTCGTTCATTTCTGAAGAACATAAGACGTACATGCGACCGTCGTTGTTTCTACAGTGTCAACGACAATTACTATTTATCGTTCTCTGTAACAGTTCGGTTTGTAACAAAAATAATTGTTACAAACCCGATTTTTCATTATTTCTCCCTTATTCATCATTTGTAAACCATTTTTGAGCATAAATAAATTCTTTGAGAGGGTTTTCAACATGATGAGCGGCTAAAATACCCAGTGACTGAGGCAACGGAGGAAACTATTCACTCATGCTTGATTGGTAATTTCTTTTATAATTTCTTTAATTATTTATTTTATTTAATTCACTAGGATCAACATAAAGATAAAATTGGTTTTCTTAATTAGTTGTGAATCAATTCGATGTGTTATGCTTAGAATCAATTCTTTGATAATTCATGCTTAGGGATTACAATTTAATGTTTGGACACCATATAGATTAATAGTGAATTAATGAGAAAAAGAGCTTAACAATAATTCTTGAAATATCATTATAAACCAATCAATTAGGAAGAATAGTGGAATCCGGAGCCTTGGTCTATTTTTAAATCTTGAAATCACTTTTTATATTAAGTTTTGTTTGTTTTTAAGTTTTATAAGTCTAAAATCTTTTGCTTTCACAAGTCTCAACGAACCTATTTACTACAACCACATTGAAAAAAATTCATCAATAATATCAAAGAAGGTGGTAGGTAATATTATCTAAACCTTGAAAGTTTTAACCCAAACTAGCTTTATTAATGAACTTCAACATCTGATGTTCAATACTAATTTGGGCCCCATGGGAACATCACGGATGTTAGAAAAATAACATATGATGATTCTGGTCATCCAGTAAATTTGTATGTAGTCTCGGGATCATTCTGCTTGGCAGAATCTGTTTAATTAAGTACTGTTTTCTATGTAGTATATTAAAGCCAGGTATCCGGCATTCCCCAAATACCCATCAGAGGTGTTAAGTTCGACTAACTACAAGTAGACGAGTTAGGTCCATAATAGAATTTGTACAGTTTGTCATAATTACCTTCTTACATGCTAAATTGGAAATCCTAAAACTATTTTATTTTTGATTTTATATGTGCATCATCCAACAGAATTACGATTTTATATGTGCATCAGCCAACAGGATTACCTGAGAGAACATGCTTTTGGTTCAAACGTTCTAGAGAAACTTGATGTTCCTGTAAAGCTTCTTATTATCTCTATAGGTTATTTTCTTTGGGTAGTGGAATACACTATGGAAGAGAGGTTGACGTGGTATTTTTTGGGGCTGATGGAGTGGTACAAAGTGGAGGTCTAATTGAAAGAACATACTAAAATTCAAGTAGTAAGAGATCGGCATTTTAACTGTTTTCATGGTTTCTTCTTTGTGGTGCGATTAATGTTTTAACGATAACACCACAAACATCTTCATTTTTATACTATCCGATGCTACTAAAGTTTTAACGTGTAGACATTAAGGGTGTACATGTGAGTGGGGGATAAAATCAAGAAGTTAAAGTTGCTATGATTTACTTCTTACAAGTTGAATCACGGTCAACAAACATGTAATGCTGACAAGGTGCTATGCAAAACTGGATTCAACATAGTATAGTAATGTTACATTGATCGACTTCTAAATCTCTTGACATAAATACAACTATTTCTTCATTAACACTGCATGCACACTTCTTGCACTTCACATTTCTTTTAATCTTCTTTTGAAGATTGCATTTCACAGGTTTTCATGTGCTTTATATATCTTCCAAACCTTTTACAGATAAAATTGTTGGATAGGATGAATTTTTAATAAACAAAAGGTTGAACAAAAAAAAGAACATGTAAATTATGTTCAATTACAAACAATTATAGGTATAGAAAATATAATATTTTAAATCAAAAATTTATGGAGTCAATTTCTTTTTAATTATTTTAATATTTTAAATCATCAAATCATTAGATACCTAAAGGGTATTAGAATTCCCTATCCTCTTAAAAAATCAAAATAATCAAATGATTGTTAAAAAAAATCTAATGTATTTAACCACGGGAGCGGGGCGAAGCCCCGCCACACTAAATTAGCTGATCCCATCAGCCCCGGTGCGTAACACTGGTTACACTCTAGTTTTTATAAAAATAAAGATAAATATTTTAAAACTTTGTATCTTCCAAATGTACGTCGGATTTTTGTGAATTTTATATATTTGGAAAACTCTTTCGATCACCGACGCAACCAGTATAAACAACCATATCAAATTTGTACTTTTTTAATATATTTAAAATGGTAAATTGAAAGAGCTTATGTAAAGGTAAATTTTAAAGAGCTTATGTACTTTTTATATGTTGCTTATATATTGCTTAAATAGTTCCCTTGATATACTATGAAACTACTTAAAAGAATCTACGGATTTTAGTTTCGATACGAAAGATTACCTCCGTTTCATTAAAAGTGATATTTTAATATATTTTTTTCTTTCCATTTTTACCTAATATTAGGCTAAATTGAAAAGTAAAATGAAGGTACACATTTCAGAAATGGAATGAAAAATTAATGTTGCCGACGTGCATCGCACGTGCTCACTACTTGTGAATTTAAAACAAAGAACGAAAATATATTGGTATAGAAGAAAATGGTCGTAATTGGGTGTCATCTTCTGCCACATTTTAGAACATAGCAGCATAAGCAGCGTGTATAAGCTTGAAATGGACAATTAACACGAAATTTCACTTTGATTTTGATTTCTAACCTTACAGATCATAGAGATGCTCAAACCTCTAAAAAAAAAATTATCACTATTCTGGACTTCTTTGTTACAGATTTTGTTACAAGATAATGTACCTAGCAGTCAAACTTTCATCCTTGAATGTTCTACTGTAAACCAGAATTAAGAGCTTCCTGGGAAAGAGAAACAACTGCGTCCAACTTCTCACTGCAGAACTTCCACAATAGTGTATTCACTCACACTCCATTAATGGGACGCCGCAAGCCAGAATAAATGGCTTTCCGAAACAGTGGACTAATATCCTCTGTAAATACCTCAGCATCCAACTTCTCAATATGGGGCCATATCTGCCAATAATATGAATTTGAAATCAAGATATTTACATAAGTGGCATTATCCATTAGTGGTATAACCACAAGAAAGGTCGTGTAAAGTAGAAGAAAGAGAGTTTCTGTTTTTACCTCAGCAGCATATTGCCTTGAAAATGCTTTGACATAACCTAAAGTTGTTAAACACCACTGCTCTTTTTCTCCAATGTTGTAGCCATTGCTTACCCCATTTAAGTGATCACTGACAAAATAGTACAGCAAAAAAATTGAGACCGTAAAAAGGCTATGATGGAGTATACTAATAAAGTATGTATGCAGAGCTAGTCATACCTTTTCCTGGATTTTCCATTTTCATCCACCTCCATTTCAGATGGCTCTTCAGAGTCAACAACCATATTATCAGTCTGACCTCGCAGAGTACGTATTGTTCCGTCAGGAGAAGCAACGGGAAGCCGTTCCGCAAGTACATCTGAAAACCTCTTGTACAAAGAGATGAACAATGCCTGGGTGTACATAAATTTTAATCAGTTAAACATAAACATAACAACAATGTATTACTAGTTAAATACAACAGCAGAAACCGTAAAATTACCTCATTTTCCTCGAGGGCACGAGCAAGGAGAGCTTCCTTGGCCTCTAAAGTGTCACGTGCTGATACTAACTCCTCATTTGCCTTCTCAGCAATAGATGTCAACCGTTTCATCCTAACAGGCCCTTCACCTTGAACTGGTTCACCATCCCTAAGGGTAATCTTAGTTTCAGCTGCCTCAAGCTCTGCTTTAGCCTGTGATGCAGCTTCCGCAGCTTTTGACACACTCTTAGAAAGGGTGGAAATCTCTCTCCTTAGATCACAGATGCGGTTGTATGTCTTGTTAATTGTATTTCTGAGTATCTGCCGAAGTGAAAAAAAAAAAACATGGTAGTATTTAAGTACAAGTTATTAAGACATAAAAGAAAATACACTCCGTGTATGAAAGACAAACTGAAGCAGAAGAAATTAGACGAACTTAAAAAACAGATGTGAAAATGCTCCTACCAAAAACAGAAAAGAAAACAAAAACGAGAAGAATAAATTTTGTAAAATCGCACCTCCCATGGACGATCAGACGTATGGAATTGATCGAAGTTAGCTGGAGAGAAGACCCATCTGACGATAGCAAGATTAGAAATTAACCGGTAACCCATCATCCTATCAATGGTTACAGCTGTCATTTGAGCACTATTTTTCCAGTATGAACTAACTTCATCTATTAGCATCACTTGCTTGTCTTGATCAGGACATAGCTTAGCAATAACTTGACCATATCTTTCCAATACGGTGATTAGATGAGTGAAACTTTTCGACCCAATGTCAAGTAGGGTGTGAATGACCACTTCGAGTGCAATCTGTGGACCATGAACAGGAATTATTGTCTCTTCTATCCATGAAATAACATCACGTGCAACACTCCTTCCCTTCACCAAGCGGCTGAGTTCCGAGGATAGTGCATGCTCTGGGCCTTCCTTGTCACCTTCAGCGCTGTATTTGAAGTTGGGTCCAGCCTTTGCTGGAAGTAGTTCTTCTAACTCTGGGGCATTCTCTATGCTCTATTTACCAAAAATCACTCAGACAGGGTTAAAAACTGTGACCTCCAGTTAAAGACCACCAAAACAGGTTATTAATTTCAAACCTTTTACTGACTGCACACACAAATAGGTCAGATAATTTAATTCCCACTTTGTAAGAAATTAGGCACTGGACAGTGGCATTAACTACAAACATGAGTGAGTCTACTATGTAAGAAATTAGTATAGCATGTCTTACCTGTTTGATTTGATCCCAGTATGATAAACGTACTTCTCTTTCTAATACTTCCTGAACAAAAACCCGTTGTGGGGCCCATTTCGGGAGGTCTAAGACATGGATCCATTCTTCCCATGGCCAAACAAATTGAAAGTTTGATCTACAGAACAGGACAGAAATTCATTGTGAGAAAACCAGAGAAAGGAGAAATAATTTCCATGTAACTCTAATAAAAGAAGTAATCCTCTCCAAACTTACAAAAGATAATAACCATGATTAAACTTAGTCTCGCTGAGAAACATTATAGCAGTAACTCAATACCAGGTTAATAGTGGAGACAAAAACAACAACATTGATGCTTCAGAGTTTGGACTTACAAGTGATGTGAAAACCATAGGATAAGCCGCATCCGGCACTCCATATCCAGATCAGCGATCCTCTCGAAGAGAGCTCGAACTGCTCCAGCCACAACTGCTGGAAAAGCCCCTGGAAGAGCCTAAGCAAGTAATAATAAAATTGAAAGTCAAATATTAAATACGTTTAAGGGTCGGCTGGAACTTTAAAAGTGGTTATTTATCCCAAGATAAAGACACCGTGAATATATCTTTTTTAATAACTAATTTTTTTCTTGAAAATTTAAGACTACTTTCTTTAATTCATATAGAGTAATGTAAAGTATAACATAAGGAGGAAAGGGGTTAACTACTCAACAGTATAAAATTAAAAGAAACAGCAAATGTCAAGAGGATAGGTGTCATTCTACCTTGCAAAGGTCAATAATAACTAAAGTGTAGTACATCGGCTTGAAGGGCGGTTCAGGGAGTAAAAGCAGCTGTGAGACAAAAAAACAGCAAACAATAAGAAATGCTTGTTAGCCTAAATATTGATAACATTATTATATTATGGTTCTTACCTCTAATCAGCTTTGAACCTACATACCCTAAGTAAAAGTGATACAAAGTTTACACGAATCACAAGTGACCTAATCTAACAACAAGTAGTTTAGAACAGAGGGAGCTCTATAAAGGAGTAATTAAAAAAAAAAAAGTTCAAAGAGTTCCAGAAATTTATGGAAGCTAAAGAGTACAGCTCATAAAAATAAGTAGCATAATAAGCAAAAGAGAGGAAGTTTCCAGATATTACCTGAGAGAAAATTGTCTCTGCCATAAGATACTCATATCGAAAGGGGACATGTAGACCAACCATATACAATGCACATTCTTTGCGACTAACCTTGCATGAAACAAGAAATAGAATAAGAATCTTCGAGAAGATGAAAATGAAAAATACAAAAATAGAGGTGAACATGGAAAAAGGTCAAAATTCTATAGCTAGAGAACTGATGGGTCGGTCTGTGACAAACCAGCCATTGAAGAACAGAAGCACATCCAGCAAATACTCCTCGACAATGAAGCGATCAATTGGCTGCAAATACTGTTGTCCAATAGGAGGAGATGAATGGCAAAAGCAAAATAACATTAGAACTAAAAAGCATTTCACAAACGACATGTGAACTTGAGAATATTCTTAACATCTGTTCCCTTGTACTAACATGGATCATGCATGCAAGATTTTTACATCGAAGGCTACCTCAATTTTATTGGCAGGAAATATATTTAGCCTATGAAGCCTTTGAGGATACTTCAGAGCAGCTTCATGCATTTGTTTCCCACACGTGATACCAGAAAGCGTTGATGGAGGTTCAGGTTGCTCAGGGCAGCTGATTGGAGCAAAGTCATGAGACTTTCCAACCACAAGTTGAGCTTCAAACGGAAGATGAAGCCTGGGAACTAAAAGCAAAATAAAGAGAAGATGTCCAATTAGATAATGTCACAAAGATTATGATGTACATCTAGTAGCCCAAGAACTTAAAATAGTATTAAGAATATTCACTAGATAGGAACAAGAACGAAGGATAAAGAATCAAGCTGGCAAAAGAATGAGATATTTATGTTGAAGAGCTATTTAAACCAGAATCATTAGTTACAAAATATATATGTAAAATTATAAATAACCAAGTGAAGCCATGTTGATTAGGGATGTTCATACCACTGTCAACTTTCCATCCATTATTCGACAACACTTTTATCCTATCCCATAAATCTTCTAAGAAATCCTGTACAGAACACAATAGCAGCAAGTAAGCATGAGAAACAAGAATATTTGTACTAGAAAGACAATAAAAACAGATAAATTGGATTACAAATTACAAAAAGAATCAGCAATAATTAAAAAGATTGTGAGATCAGGAAACAAAAAATACCTTTTCATTACGAGCTTTCACACTTTCATCGTCAAACTCAAAAACAGAGACGCCAATATCATAAGTACGCTTCCTAATGCTCAAGTAAGCTTCAATACCAACCATAACCCTTTCAATCTCATCCGGAACTTGCTGCAACACCAAGTTCCTTAAGTTAAGAAGACTAGGCCATTTCAGGCAGATGCGCAACCAAGGATATAAACAATGTGTGAGTACATGTAATCTAAGTTTGAGATACAGAATCTATATAACTCCTGTATATGCATTATATCATTAAACATGCAACTGTTGAAGTGTTCAGATGAGTATGGTTAAAAACAGCAACCAAAGTTACTTTTCCTATTTTCCTTTTGCTTAAATTGTAGAGTGACATCTCAAGTTCTTACAAATTGGCCACGCTGAGAATCATATAAGGGTTACACCAACCATTTTCTTAAGTAAACCATGTCAAAATATGAACAAATTCTCTAGTATATCTGGTTATGTTTGCCTGCCTTTAGTGAGTGTGCATTGGATACACGACACACTATATCCCTAAACAATAATGCTTACTTAGGTACCTAGTTTTTGAAATTTTGGTCAAAATGTCAAATAGTTCGGGCAATAAATGATTGGGTTTTTAAATGTAGACAAAATTCCAATACTATATAAACAATACAAATGATACCACAACCATAACTTTCATATCAGGATGCAAGTACCTCAATTAGCTCAGCTCCTCCCCATGGAAGACTGGATAAAATGCACCTTATATAAAAATCGGCACGTGCTTGCCAAGAAGGATTTCCTGTCTCATCATCTACTGTGGTGGCAGCTGAAGACAATAGCGTTTCGAAGACCACCATAACAGAAGAAGGTGGGACGACTTTGCTGCACATCTACAGGACACAAACAAGTACGAGGAGTCGGCTAATTAGATCAATAAGGTGATGTATATTTATTTTTTTAAATGGTGCAGTGTTGTCAGCTGTAATTCCTTTAATAATTACTAAGCTCTATGAACTACAAAAGGTCTAAAAAGAGTTGATGCTGCCAACAGATATCATGCATCCCAAAGATAAGCTAAGCAAGCTTAAAAGGAACTGCAACTAGGCAACCATGCAAAGCACCAAAACTGAACTTGAAGCATGAATTAATGTCTACAAAACAATAGATAAGTGCAGTACAAAAAAAATACTTACAAGAACAGTAAGAAACCGCATTAAAATACGAATCCTGTCGCAGTCTCCAGTATTTAAAGCATCCTGTAGATTGCACATTGTTTACTAGATTTAAAACATCAATCATAAAAGAACTTATCAATATCGCTAGATTATAATTAAAGATACTGAAAGTAGATAAAAAAAAACTAAAAATGGCAGCAAAAGAATAAAACGACTCAGTTAACTTAAGAGACATAATAACACACACACCCACACACTAAATCTTTGGTGTTGAGTGACAGTGAGGCACTGATAAGTTGGGTACACAAGTAGTTAAGAAGATGACAAATGTACTAAATGTCCTGAGTTAAATGCTTATTTTGTTCAGTCAGCATGTAATTCTAGGATCATGATAAAGCGAAAAAGCAAGACTCATTATCCTTCTCTGTCAAATTGTTTTGTTTTGCTCGTTGTAAGTTCATAACGAGGATGATTTGCAAATAGCAATGAACTTGATAATTTGTCCACATTAGTCACTGCCCAGAGATTAATGACTTAGTACAAACAGGAAAATTTAAAAATTTGCACCAATTTACAAGTAGTAAGCACAGGAATTCACCGCATCCATTTTTACCGCCCAGTAACAAAGAAACCTAGAAATAAATCCTAGAAACAACAAATTAAACTGTTACTACACATCAATGTTGCAGCCTTCTTAAAGAAGAGCAACTTCCTGCAGGCATGGTCTGGAATTGGGAGAAAACCCATAATTCAGACAACTTAATGTGTACAATGGCTGGAAAATTACATCAGCCATAGAGTTAAGCTTTCCAGAAAAGACGTACATTAAAAAGAACAAAGTTAGCGTTGATATACTCCCTTCTAAAAGTGGATTTCAATGCAGCTAATGTAGCTTTGAGAAGAGGTTGTTGAGGGCAGAGTACAGAGGCTCAGCAACCCTCAGTCTCTCGATCACCGTAAACTCTAGGTTAGTTTCCATTCTTGTCATAATTGTATTCTTGGCAATATGGCACTTAAGAGCTGAGATTTATGGTTATATGTAGTACTGGAGAGTTGAAAAGTCACATATTCCAAAATAGCTGAAATTTCCCGTTTCGACACTTAAAAAGCTGTAGTTAAATGCTTTACACTTACGACAGTTGAAAACTCCCGTATCCTATAATAGACTCTTACTTTCCACGCAATGACATAGAAAACTCAATTAAGATGTGATGAACATCCCAAGCACGTAAACTACAACCCATTCTTTTAAATCATGACCATATGAACAGCGATGTTAACTGTTGGCTAAATTGCCTACCTGAAGATTAGCTTGTGTTGTCTCCACTACCTTCTTAGCAAATTCCTCATTTTTCCAAGTTTATTAAACCAACCTATAAGTAGACAAACGTAAACAAAACATTCATCGATAACTTCACACAATAAGAAAGTGTTCCCGCAAAAAAAAAAAAAAAATGATAAAGAGGGGATAGAATCTACACATACCAATGTCCCATAGAAGGGAACTTTATGAGGCAATTGTTCTGCACATTGAAGAAGAAACTGTCCCCAAAAAACAAAACCCATCATAAAAACCTTAAAACCATAAAGGAAACAAAATGAACGAATCATGGTGAAGTGATCAGTTACATCTAAGATTTCATCATCAGCGTGTTCGATTTCTCGCATGAGCAGACCGAAACATGTTTCCTGAAACACAATAGAGAGAGTTTTGGGCAAGCATTAAAAACAATTAGGGTTCGAAGAAAGAAGAATGAAGAAAATTAAGGTATACTGACAATGTGTTCTTTGAAATCAGTGGTTCCACCATATTCAGGACCTTTATCACCTATTCTAAGAAGAAGCGCTCTCCAACTACTCATGGTTTCTAAATTAATCTAAACGGAAGAATGAGAAATTGAAGTGAAAACAGGGTTCTCAAAGAGACATTAAAGGGGAAGATTGATTGATTTGGGAAAGAAATAGCAAGAAATTTCTAGGGTTCTATTAGGTTTTGAGTGAGACGTGGTTGGAGACTTGGAGTGAATTCAATGTAGGAGGCCTCGCCTCTATTCAACCACGGTTAAACTACAC